>SJJU01072868.1:0-11537 GCA_012932125.1 Conopomorpha cramerella | reverse complement strand
TCGCCGTTATAGGGTTCACACCTTGTGGTGTGCGGGTTTCATCACGATGTTTTCCTTCACGAAAAAGAGTCCCATTAGTACACGTCCAGTAGCCGGTCTCGAACCAACGACCTCCCTGTTACTAGTCAAGTATTCGACCAACTAGACGCTATATAGAGGTACTTCTAAAATATACTTACTTTATTACGTCCCAGATCTTCACTACAGAACCGGGATCCAATACAATATAATGATATTTTTATTAATATGAAACTCCCAAGCCCCTCGTTAGCTGAACAGTGAGTGGATATAAATTCCTGAAAAAAAAAAGAAAGCCACATGACAAGTCGACGTGCCTTCTGCATATGCTCAATAACAAATAGTTTTCGGTCGGTTGTAACTCTTTTAGACTCCTTCTAATTAATATTACATGTGGAGAGACGTTTCTGGGGAATATCTCACTGAAAAATCGCTTCAGAATGCTGATTAATGTCGCTACCAACTATTCACAGTTCAAAATTAAACAGAGCTTTCGTTTCAAATATTTTCAAACTTATCGAAGATCACTTTATATTGGATGTGAGTTGATCAACTTGTTTCATGTATCGAGATTCAGACGGATACTTTATGAGGTTCACGAAGAATTGGAATTAAGTGGTGATTTCAGGATATAGAGGTTTATTGATCTCGAGTTGCATTAGTAGTCCTGATCTTTGGCTGAGGCGTGCGTTAACTATACTTTGTTTTTCTTTAAGCTTCGCTGCTATAGGAATCATAGGTGAGGTTAGTCCAAGTTGTACCGAGCTGTGTACCTCATGATGTCCGCGAGCCGTTGGCTGGCCGCCAGAATCTTCAATGGCGAATACTTTAAAATGTATAGGTTTTTTATTAATGCCGTGTTTATGGTTCCACACTGAACTTCTTTGAACTTCAACGATGTCTGAGTAAATGTATATTTGAATTGCTCTGATATTGGATGAGTCAGGTGCTTTTGACTCGAGTCAAGAGTGTTTCGCCATTGATTATTACAAATAACTAGCTGTAACGCGCGGTGTTACTCGCGTTTTTTTTCTTTCCTTCGTCAAGTAGCTTTTATTCATTACATACAGCCATCCATACAATTCTTACTTGTTTATAATATTATAACTAATAATGCATTAATTTCGACAAAATGTGAGTACTATAAAAACGGTTCTAGTAAATGAATATTAAAAGATAGACATATACCTACTGTTGTTGATCTATTTTAGATCATTTCAAGAAGAATAATTCTTTCATTCATATATTTTTGGTATCTTGAACCGTTTTCGCAGCGCACGCAACGGAAGCCCTCAAGGATGAATAATTTTCCCCGCTTTTCACATTTTCCATTATTTCTTCACTCCTAATAGTTGCGTGATGTTATATAGCCTAAATAAAGCCTTGTCGATAATGTGTTGAATAGACCATTTCAACACAAGAATAATTTTTCAATTCGAACCAGTAGTTCCTGAGATTAGCGCGTTCAAACAAACAAACAAACTCTTCAGGTTTATAATATTAGTATAGATAATTTAGAGCTGTATAACTTTGAGCAAAAAGGACAGACTTCAACCAATAAATTACGGTTCCGAACCGAGGACGTTTACTTTTGTTTTTAAAATCATAAATGACTTTCATTAAACTTTGTTTATACTACTGTATATCTGTAGGTATGTGATAGCACGAGAAATAAATATTTCATTTGATATTTAAAAAATTAAGACTCTTGGATTCCAATAGGTATTAGAAGGAATTGAAATGGTACTTTTTAAATAAAAAAAGGAATTATCAGTCGAAAGTACTGAATTAACAAACATACAAAAAGTACCAAAAATCCTCCTTCCTTTTGTTAATCGATATAAAATGCTTGCATTTGACCGAATTTCATTGAAAACATACTTGACTACACACTACTTGAAACATAAAGTGTAAAGTCGCCCCAGAAGTACATACATCGACCAGATTGGTGATGTCTTGGCGGAAGGCGGCGTGATAAGTACTCGAAACCGGACGTCATCTATGAATTGATGTATGAATGGAATGTCAGGGCCGTGGTAAAAAGAGATCTGTAGTATCTGCCTACCCCTCTGGGAGGCAGACGTGAAGTGTATGCATGTAGGTACCTTATAGAAGATGACGTGAAAAGTATTCTGGAAAACATGGTCAAAATTATATGTTTAGATGAATTAATGTGGATTAGGCAAAAGTATTAGGACCATACCAAATTGAGGTCTGTAACCTACGCCACCCTCTGAACCACAGGGCTAAGCCATGTTCGTAGTTTTTGTATTATCTTTACTTTGGAATTCCGCAAACAACCCAACTGCCATTCTCTCGTAATTTAACGATCTGAGTTTACAGTTTCCAAACTGACTCGGAGAAATTCCTACAGCTTTAAATAGGTATTTAGGATGCAGTTAGGTACTGTAATGTTCTTGCAGAAATTCTGGTTTGCTAGAAGTGAAGGTTCCCATAATTACGTGTGGTTTTAGGTCGTAGGTTCACACAATTATGTATGGTTATTTATGACATTGTGTGTAGATAACCATAAAAAACGCAATACGATGGTTTAGTCTGAAGATAACCATCAAAATCGACATACTCTAAACTATCATCCGCCTTTTTGTTGTGAAATGAAAACGATTGACGCCATCGCTATTATTTTATTTATTTATTTATTTAAAACAAAGACGGGTTTCTTATAACACTTATAACTCAAGAACGATTCAACCGATTAGGCAGAAATTGGTGGGAACGTAGCTTAGAATAACATAGGATGCTTTTTATCCCGTTCCTGTGGGACTTAGTGCAGTATAGAGGTGCTATAGTTTGTATGACATACTGAAACTACGCGAATGAATCGCGTCCACTAGTATACAATAAAGCAATAAGGTTAACAGCATAGAGCCAAAACGCAATTATTGCGATACACTAAACACATAATAAAATAAAACACTATACAAGAAACAAAACAAACTAATAAAAAAATCCTTATGTTTTATAAACATTCTTACTACTAAAATACACACATCAAAAAATCTATAAATTTTGAATGAAATCAGTTTTTGTAAAATATATTCTTGATTGCAATCTTCTAAAATGTACTTGATCCCTAGACACTTTTGATGTTTGTATATGAAATCCGTTCAACAAGATACAGTCAATTCTTAGTTACAAATTTATGCCCAGATTTATATTAAAGATACACTGTCTAGTCGAGACGTAGTGAATTCTGAGCCGTTAAATAATTCTGGAAACTTCTATGAAAATTGCACACCTTTGCCGGTGGCTGGTATTAATTTTTCCGCCACGTTCACTGTCGTAATTATACTCTCAGCTCGTTACCTTGTCGACTACAACACGGTCTCCACCGGCAGCCTGGCAACACAGTCTATAACCAATAATCCCTGATCTATCCCCAACTACCACCATCACATTGATCCAGCTCAACATACCCCAAGAACCACCTAAGATCCATCGTCCGACTAATATAATTTTAATACTTTGCAGATTCCCCACTAATTGGACATCGACCAATCCACCACAAAACTGCACTGCACTATAAATTGCCGCTGCTGTATCGAGACAATTTATAACGCGCGCACAGTTAAAACGTATTGTACGCAACGCCGAAATAAAAGTCGTTCATTCTCGACGGGGTAGGGGGATTTATTCGGTGTTTTGTTCGGTTTCCGCTAAGAAATTAATGGTTGTAGAAAAAGCTGCGCGACAGAAGCGCAATAACTCTGAGATATAGTGTGCAATTTAGCAGGATATTAAATACCGTCCGATGTTTATGGTTGTGAAGGGTAAGCCGGCTGCGGATGCACTGTGCCCGGCCTAAATATAAACGCTGAAGACTACTGCTTCTAAGTTTTTTTTTATCGGTAAGAGACGATGTGGTCGCTCCAGAAAGCGTTGGAGTTACGAGCTGGTATATCACGACAAGGGATAGTGGAACGCCGGTCAAGATCGCATGGCGTGGAAGGAGGGGAGAGGCATTTGCCCAGCAGTGGGAAAATAGTGGTTCAGAATAATATTAATATCGTTATCGTTCTAGATCACGGCATAATAGACATACTGACATTTTCATCAATATTTCTCAATGCGGTGGACAAAAATGCAATAATACCTATATTCCCGTAACAAATTATGGTTATCAATTTGCGAAATTGTCGCTTTATATTCTTAAGTAGAGACATAAGCTCATCCCTAAACTCTACAATAAAATCCTTAGAATAAATAAATCAGCACGAAGTATGAGCACACATGAGCTAAAAGCAACTTTACTAAACTGGCTTAGCAAATTCGATTACGAATCCACGGAAAACTTAATAATATCGTAGTTACTAACAAAACAGACACACACTCACTCACACACACACACACGCACACACCTGTATAATTAACTATTTTGTTGTAAGTAAATTCAATTTATTTAGTTTAAGAGAGATTAGTAATAATAAGTGACGGAAGAGCCGGAATCCGCAACACAGGGAAACCTATATCGGAATCAGTGTCCTTACATTTATTGTAACATTGTTCTCTAATAAATACTTTGTCAATTTCATTTTCGATTGTACTTAGATTTTATTAGTGGCGTGCACACCATATAGGCAAAAAGACACTGCATACCTTAGTATGTTGGCTACTCGACCATTAATAATAGAGTTATTGCTAGATCTTTTTTTGTTGTACTCACGACATAGGCTAACGGTCCTGTGTTTTGAGGGTGAGTAGATAGGTTACCTATGTTTCGTAAAGACAAGTTATTTATACATAGGTGTCAATCCTTGGGGATTACTGCCTAACTTGTCATAAAAGCCAGTGCACGCCACTGGATTTTATCAATGCTTGATTGAAGAATAATTAGCGAAACGTTTGAAGTTCTCATATATTACTATCTTAGTGAAGTGTAACACTCATAATAATGCAACGGACATTTAACTCTACGAAAAACAAAAAAAAAAGAACATTCCAGTCCATCCATTCCACACACAATAACAAGACATGTGTTAATCAATTCTGATTATAATTTCCCTCTCGTCAAATTACTAAAAACAAGAGCTGAAAATAAAATACAGTCATATTTCATAATTACAAAAAACATAAATCAAAGTGACAATGTCGTTAAATTCTACAGTAGACAGGCCTTTCATTGTGAATTCTATTCAACCATCGCTGAATAGATCATCCAGTCATCTCGGACAAATCCTCATAAAGTTTCCAACATGTTTACATAAAGCCTAATTAATCCCACTGCTGAAAGAGGTCCGGATACTATTTCGTGTGCTGAACTTCAACACGCCTTACGTCTCACGTGAGGATTATGTTCCAGAAAACAGTTCAGAAATCGTCTAACATGTATACCTTAAGAAGCCCACGAAAGACAATATCGTCGTTGACAAATGCGGTCGAGTACATGCTGGGTCGCATGCGAACTGGATGATTAATCAGAAAATAAACCAAAATGTAGGGAAATATCGAGCACATGTCACGGCCGAGTGACATGAAGACTAAAATTAATGTGGCCCAGTCATCTCGTGTTGATCTTGGCTCGAAATTATACTGGAAATAAATGGACTGGACTTGAATATTGCGACTTCATTTGAAGACAGATCTTGAGCTGGTGCAGGGTTGGTGCATGTTTCTGTTGGCGAGACATTCGCTAAAATAATCCACAGGGTGGAAAAAAGTTATAATAGGTACTACTTTAAATCCTTTAGTTAGCTCATTTGACTAAAAGGAAACATTACGTTATTTTAAAAAAGAAACAAAACTGCGTTAAATCATTTTTAAAATTTTGCTAGTATCAACCGGAAATCGAACCGACTAAAAATAAAAAGTTAACTCTCGCTACGAATCAGTAGGCTTATTGTTTGGGATAAACTTTGTCTAAGAAACGATTATTTGGTAATTCAAATAAATAGTGATCAATAATTCTTGCGTAACCGTAGAACCTACGTATTATCTTATAGGTTAGTATAAGTATAAGTGACACTGATATACTGACTACAGGACGTAAAATCCGACATTGTGTAATTAAAGACTTGTTTAATTTTATTGGTATTCGGGTTCAATATTTTGGAAAACAAGTAATGAAAAAATTTCTTAACAAAAACTGTCTTTTGTCATGTCTTTGATGGTTTGTTTTGTATTTTAGATGAAAATAGTAGTTTTGCAATCATCCTTCACTTTTGTGTTGTAAAAAGCAATGGGATTTTATACAATGTAGTCTACATCCAAGGCACTTATATATAGATGATGTATTTGTACATCATCTATAGCCGAGCGTCTGTGGTCCAGTTGGTCGGACACTTGACTTGTAACCGGGAGGTCCCGGGTTCGAGTCCGGCTACTGGACGTGTACCAATGGGACTCTTTTTCAGAGCCTATGTACGCAACGCAACGCTGTACGGTGAAGGACAACATCGTGATGAAACCCGCACACCACAAGGTGTGTGACCCTATAACGGCGATGGGCTCACCCCCTGTCACGTTGGGTTAAATACGCTTGGTGAATCGTGGGTACTTGCTTTGGCAAGTGCCTCTGCCTACCCCTCTTTGGGATTAAAGGCGTGAAGTGTAGTGTATTTGTACATTATGTACAGAAAAAAGCTCACACATTGAGTCAGCACGCAGCCATAAGATATAAATGAGAAAAACATTTCTTTCCAGGCCATATAGTAACATTCCAGCCAAAGTAGAGCTATTAAGCCGGCATCATCGCGTGTTCCCAATTTCCTGGCAGATTAGCCTCGCGCAGTCAGAACGAGCCATTCTTCCAGCTCCATTCATCCAGAAAGTTTTCGTAAGGGAGAAAAAAAAACACATCTAGAATGTTTGTTATGTTTAATCTCGCTGCCAGAATGTTTGGAGAGATGTACCGGTATTTCGGACAGTTTTTGTCGAGCAGTGACTTTTTGTATAGTGAATTATCAAGCGACGATGGTCCAAGTTGCAATATCAAGTTGTGTAACTCGTACAGCGTATCCAAAAGGGTGGATGAAAGGAGGCGGGAGGGTGGTCGGAGTCAGTATATTACATTCCGGGGGCAGTATTCAGTCATTAGCGGCGAGGCGCAGACATTTGTCTCGGCTCGGGCTGGCCACCGGCTGCAGGGCTGCCAACCGAATGCGGGCAAAAGAAATCGCTGCGTATTGAACTATTTCAGCGATGCAACTGATGCGAACGTGGATGTTTTATGAGGAACGCAAAGATATTAATAGGTAGGTTTACAACAAAATTCATTCCACTAAAGGATACACACACACATACACATATTGCTAACAACTTTTAGAACTATTCCTGGAATTTTATTTTAGAATAAATCTATTTGATTCCAAAACAGGGGAGGTAAGTCGACTTTTAATATACCCATAGGTATATCAGTTGACTATCTGTGGTCTAGACTTGTAACCGGGAGGTCCTGGGTTCGAGTCCGGCTACTGGATTTATACCAATGGGACTCTTTTTCAGAGCCTATGTACGCAATGTAACGCTTGCGCGCTACGGTGAAGGACAATATCGTTATGAAACCCGCACAAGGTGTATGAGAACCCTATAACGGCGATGGGCTCACCCCCTGTCACTTTGGGTCAAATACGCTTGCTGAACCGTGCGCATTTGCTTTAGCAAGTGCCTTTGCCTACCCCGCTTTGGGATTAAAAGGCGTGAAGTGTATTTATTTTGAATCAGTAATCTTATTGTAACCCGTTATTATCGTAAACTGGTAAAAATTTTTGCACGATGCCTCACAGAATCTTCAAACTAAAACTGCTTCGGACCATAAAAATACGGTGAAAAAAACGCGAGAAAAAAAAATTTTGTTTCAGTTCTATGTATGGGGAACCCCAAAAATTTTGGATTTTTTTCTGATTTTATTCTAAAATCTTAATACGGTTTACAGAATACATCTACGCACCAAATTTCAATAATGTAGCTCTTATAGTTTCGGAGTAAACTGGTTGTGACATACGGACGGACAGACAGACCATGACGAATCTATAAGGGTTCCGTTTTTGCCATTTGGCTACGGAACCCTAAAAATAGCCCACTATCATGCTCGTTAAAACATTTCTGTCTGTGTTTCCTGCGCAGTATAGTTTGAAGGTCTTCAAGTCACTGGGGTGAATAGGTACCTACTGAACAAGTGTGCTCCATCGTAGACCACATCGCTGCTTAACATCAGGCAGGATGGTGGTCAAAAGCTTGTTCAAAGTGATTAAAAAAAAATTAACAAACATTTTTAGAAGATCCTAGAATATGTCTCAACCCTGCATCATCAGTGACCACAGCTCCTCGACATCATGAAATTGATCACTAACACAATCCCGAAGAGTATTGTCACAACATGTCGGTTCAACTTTGCTCATTTCGCCCGCAACCAGTCACAGAGGTTAACGTATACTGGTCAATAATTTCAGGGATAATCACACCACCACCCAAGCCCTGTCTGCCTCTCGGCGTACGGGCCATTCTCTGGAGACGTGCGCATCTACTTGCTTTTGCCTCTTTTCAACGCACACGTTTTCTTGACTCCATACAAATCATCTTTATCCGTCCCTGTTTTGTATACTGGTCATTTGGAACAGCCTGAAACACAGTAACGTATGGTTTTCCTTCTTCTAAGCCGTGTGGTGACGGCGAATAGAATACATGTGTCACCACCCCAGCCCAACTTTTCCCGTCATGGGGGTCGTAAGAGGCGAACGAGGGAGCTCTCCAGAGAACGGGCAGCAGCGCTCTCTGTGAGTTAAACCACAACACCACTGCGATCGCCAACCCGCCTGCCAAGCGTGGCGATTATGGGCATTTCACCCCAAATGACGGATCTCATTGGGGGAGGCCCTCGTCCAGCAGTGGACGTTATGTGGCTGATGATGATGTCGGACTTGGCTCATTTCGCCCACAACAGTCACAGAGGTCAAAGTATACTGGTGATTTGGAATAGCCTGAAACACAGTAACGTATGGTTTTCCTTCTTCAGAATGAATGGCGTACCCACGCAAACGAAGACGACGACAATGCGACGTAAGTAATGGCGATGCTGTAAATCACCTTATAGATACTTTGAATACTTGCTTCAGGGAAAAAGTAGAAGACACACATAAAAAAATCGCTGGATGAAAACCTAGATCATGTACTATACTAATATGGATATTAATATGGGTACTAATATGGGTACTAATATGGAGACTAATATGGGTACTAATATGGGTACTAATATGGGTACTAATATGGGTACTAATATGGATACTAATATGGGTACTAATATGGATACTAATATGGGTACTAATATGGGTACTAATATGGGTACTAATATGGAGACTAATATGGGTACTAATATGGGTACTTATATGGGTACTAATATGGATACTAATATGGGTACTTATATGGGTACTAATATGGGTACTAATATGTATAGTAAGGTTTGTTCAGCAAATATCCATCATGATGAAGTCATTTCATATCGAAAGGAAATCTGCGGAAGTAATCCTACTCAGCGTTGATTTTTAAACAATGTCCAGACAATTATTAGTAGTGATCACTAAGAAGATATTTACGATCGCTTTCAATGGGGAATTTTCTGACAGATTTTTGACAAGCGGAGAACTGTCATTTCTGTCATATTTTCCGTACAAAGTTTGACAGAAATTACAGTTCTCCACTCGAAAATCTGTCAGAAAAAACGTCATAATTTTTTTATTAATGAAAATAATGATCCCATTAATCAGTCCAATCCCCTATATCAGGCACTGCTCTGATAGACATAAATAAACATGTAGTAAGTCATAATTTCTTAGGTAGTTTTTAATTATTTTTTTTTTCTTTTTCTTTGTGTGTTATGTGTACTTCTTTATTCCCGGAAATATGGGACTATGTTTCCTGAATTAAATACTTTTTTTTTTATTAAGACGATGCAGCAAATTATTATCAAACAAAAATTAAGTCAAAAATAATCAAAGAAAACTTTCTATCATTTATTCCTATTTTAGTTCGAAAGAGGTCAGATATCTATCAAACTTGACACACTTTTCAAACTTCGTTGGTATTCCTGACCCAGAAGCTTTTCCGAGTCCCAGTTTCACCTGGCATCACTAATTACAAGAGATAGCTGCTGCGTTGCGAAAATTTTAATTCCTCTTTTGTCTTCGTCGCACTCTACGCGCCAGACTGGGACGGCTAGTGCTGTGTGACAGAAACTTTTTCAATTAGAGTGGAAATGTCGCGTTGGACGAGCGACGGCGGCGGCGGCGGGCGTTGGCGTTCAGATTAAACGCTTGGACATCAAATTTTGGGCTCGGAAGCTTTTGTACATTGAGCTTGTAAGTCTTGAAGACTGGTTACTGTTGGGAGTTCAAAGAATTTTGGTTTTTTTGCAGGTGATTTGCTCGTGGAACAGACAGACGGATACTAGGTCTGTTTCGGTGGATATTGGATTGGTAGCTGGATCACGTCACCGTACATCAGTCTAAGTGGCAAGGGCTACGTTGATTGGGAATTCTGTGCGTTCATTTTATTTTTTTCTAGTGAATATTTGTTTGTAAATAACATTCGTTTTTAGTTTCTGTATTTCTGGCTTCTTCTTATTTTCGGTTGTTTTGTTCGTTTTCTTATTTTTACTTCATGTCTTGGTCCTGATTTTTCTTAGTACCTACTGCATTCACCGACATTATACCTACCAGGTTTTATATCTGGATACAAAGTAACTTTTTTTTCATCACAAGCGTTTGATCACCATCCTGCCTAATGTTAAGCAGCGATGTGGTCTACGATGGAGCACACTTGTTCAAAAGGTACCTATTCACCCGCGATTTGAAGACCTTCAGGCTGTACTGCGCAGAAATCTACTGTCATTCCACATCCTGGCGGTTCGCACTATGAAAGTAAACGCAAACCGTTTGGTTCGCGTAAATGGTAAATCCACCTGGTATGGATAACGTTTTGCCACAGAAAATGCATCAACAAACTTACCCTCTTCATAACTATTGGCAGTATCTGCTGTATGCAAATTTTTATGACATACTCATGAAACATTTTATCCTCAAGGCAATACAAAGATCGAAATCTAATCTACAACTTCATAAGTAGCTGACGCTGTAGGGAAACTTGTCATAATGCAGCGATTTGTATGCGCACCGTACACCACAGATAAGGGCGCCCACACACGCCCTTCATCGCTTTGTTGTCTTAATTGATCCGAATGAATTTTCATAAAGATTATCTTTGTACAAAAAAAAAAGAAAAAGCAAACGAAGCTTCCACCGAGCTTAATGGCAGAATGGTGTTCAATGAAGACTTTTATCAATGATTAGTGAACGAAACAGGATGCGCAGGCGCAGTAATGATAAGGATTACTTCCATTGTAAAAGGATAAGCTTGTTGAAATGATATCGAGACGGTGAAGGGAAAAGATTTTGATTACACAAAAGGATTAATAAATATGATCAAATTAATGGAAAAACATAATAGTGATATTAATAAACTCAAGTCCAGGATCCAAAGCTGGTTCAACAGAGGCAGTTGGCTAAAAA
>SJJU01072867.1:0-18898 GCA_012932125.1 Conopomorpha cramerella | reverse complement strand
ACGATGCAGCAAATTATTATCAAACAAAAATTAAGTCAAAAATAATCAAAGAAAACTTTCTATCATTTATTCCTATTTTAGTTCGAAAGAGGTCAGATATCTATCAAACTTGACACACTTTTCAAACTTCGTTGGTATTCCTGACCCAGAAACTTTTCCGAGTCCCAGTTTCACCTGGCATCACTAATTACAAGAGATAGCTGCTGCGTTGCGAAAATTTTAATTCCTCTTTTGTCTTTGTCGCACTCTACGCGCCAGACTGGGACGGCTAGTGCTGTGTGACAGAAACTTTTTCAATTAGAGTGGAAATGTCGCGTTGGACGAGCGACGGCGGCGGCGGCGGGCGTTGGCGTTCAGATTAAACGCTTGGACATCAAATTTTGGGCTCGGAAGCTTTTGTACATTGAGCTTGTAAGTCTTGAAGACTGTTACTGTTGGGAGTTCAAAGGATTTTGGTTTTTTTGCAGGTGATTTGCTCGTGAAACAGACAGACGGATACTAGGTCTGTTTCGGTGGATATTGGATTGGTAGCTGGATCACGTCACCGTACATCAGTCTAAGTGGCAAGGGCTACGTTGATTGGGAATTCTGTGCGTTCATTTTATTTTTTTCTAGTGAAGTTTTGTTTGTAAATAACATTCGTTTTTAGTTTCTGTATTTCTGACTTCTTCTTATTTTCGGTTGTTTTGTTCGTTTTCTTATTTTTACTTTATGTCCTGATTTTTCTTAGTACCTACTGCATTCACCGACATTTTACCTACCAGGTTTTATATCTGGATACAAAGTAACTTTTTTTTTCATCACAATTAACAAGCGTTTGACCACCATCCTACCTGATGTTAAGCATCGATGTGGTCTACGATGGGGCACACTTGTGCATTAGGTACCTATTCACCCGCGATTTGAAGACCTTCAGAGTGTACTGCGCAGGAAACACAGACTCCGGCAAGTCATTCCACATCCTGGCGGTTCGCACTATGAAAGTAAACGCAAACCGTTTGGTTCGCGTAAATGGTAAATCCACCTACGGTATGGATAACGTTTTGCCGATATTCTGGTTGTCCTATCGTAAAAACGCGATGGAGGTATTAGGTAAAGCAACTCCGTAGCACACTCTCCGAAATGCACCCAATAAAAGACAGAACTAAATAACTTTCTTCTCACTTTCTAAGTTTTTGTTACTATATAATTTTGTGCTTTGACCACTTAACCCTTAGCTGCATAGTGATGTAATACTACATCAGTGTAATTTTCCTCGATTTTTTTTTCTAGCCGTCCCATCTACAGATTTTTTATTCTAAATTATTGTCAAAGGTACAACTAATACGTATAAACGCAGTTTTGACTTTAGACCACTTTTAATTTTTAATTTTTTTCTTACGATGCTGGCCACATAATTTAAGAAGGATAGATTTTTATTCAGACAAAAAAAAATCATACAGTTAAGGGTTAAAGCCCTAACCTTTTTTTGGAAATATAAGTTCTCAGACTTTGTACGGGAATCTTATTAAAGGTTACAACCTTTTAAAATACACCATGAATTAAAATAAGTCAATGACTCGTCGAAGCGAATTAATTCCTTTTCAAAACCTAATATTTTCATAAGTATCTCAACTGCTAACGCCAATAATCCGGACATTTTAAAATCGACAAACGCGTTTCGCTTAAACAGTACTTCGCCACAGAAAATGCTTCAACAAACTTACCCTCTTCATAACTATTGGCTGTATCTGCGGTATGCAAATTTTTATGACAAAAATAAAAAAATAAATAAATACACTTCACGCCTTTAATCCCAAAGAGGGGTAGGCAGAGGCACTTGCTAAAGCAAGTACCCACGGTTCACGGAGCGTATTTAACCCAACGTGACAGGGGGTGAGCCCATCGCCGTTATAGGGTTCACACACCTTGTGGTGTGCGGGTTCATCACGATGTTGTCCTTCACCGTACGAGCGTTGCGTTGCGTACATAGCCTCTGAAAAAGAGTCCCATTGGTACACGTCCAGTAGCCGGACTCGAACCCGCGACCTCCCGGTTACAAGTCAAGGATCCGACCAACTGGACCACAGACGCGCTAACGCCAATAATCCGGACATTTTAAAATCGACAAACGCGTTTCGCTCCAACAGTACCTACTTCGCCACAGAAAATGCTTCAACAAATTTATATCTTCATAACTATTGGCTGTATCTGCGGTATGTAAATGTTTATGACATACTCATGAAACATTTTATCCTCTAGGCAATACAGAGATCGAAATCTAATCTACAACTTTATAAGTAGCTGACGCTGTAGGGAAACTTGTCATAATGGAGCGATTTGTATGCGCACCGTACACCACAGATAAGGGCGCCCACACACGCCCTTCATCGCTTTGTTGTCTTAATTGATCCGAATGAATTTTCATAAAGATTATCTTAGTACAAAAAAAAAGAAAAAGCAAACGAAGCTTCCACCGAGCTTAATGGCAGAATGGTGTTCAATGAAGACTTTTATCAATGATTAGTGAACGAAACAGGATGCGCAGGCGCAGTAATGATAAGGATTACTTCCATTGTAAAAGGATAAGCTTGTTGAAATGATGAGACGGTGAAGGGAAAAGATTTTGATTACACAAAAGGATTAATAAATATGATCAAATTAATGGAAAAACATAATAGTGATATTAATAAACTCATGTCCAAGGTTCCAAAGCTGGTTCAACAGAGGCAGTTGCTAAAAATCTGTACATCTATACTAATAGTTAATTAGACAGTCCGAGTCAAAAGATGGACGGGCGAACGATGGGTTTGTCAATAAGTGAGTAAAGTAAGTTTAATATTTTTTGCTTTGTATTATTTATTTTCGACTAACATTATACAATAAGTTTGATATTTGTACGCTTTTATGGCAGGATACATTGTAACATTATGAATATTTCTGAACATCTTTTTCGACATGTATTCACAAATAAATTATTTGATTTGATGTGAAGTATGCGTTTGAAACAAGTCAAAGTTCAGATGTGAATTTCCGGTAGGTACCTAAGTATTTGTACGTAGTGTTGTCAAAAAAAGATAAAAATTGTACGACTTTTCTGTGTCTTTTGTTAAACGCTATGTGAAGGTTTTACATGAATTAGAATGTTGAATAAAATATGCATAGGCAAACATAGGCTTCTGCAATTGCACGCCACTGTGATCTGTTTTCGGATTCTCGCATCCAGCTACTGCCAGCCATCTTGCGTATATCATCAGTCCACCTTGCCTGAGGGCGTCCTACACCTACACTCCGTTTGCCGAGACGCTGCCTCCACTGTACACAGCTCGTTTTCCCCAACGATCATCGGTTCTACTGAAGGATCGAATCAGAAACGAAGAGAACTAAAGTCATCGATATAGCTCATCGGTTTAGCAAGCTTCAGTGGCAGTGAGTGAAAAATTTCGAATCAAATATTCCATGTTAAAACGAAGACATCTTTGTAGTTACATTATTAAGTACAGTAACTCAAACACGATAGCGGCGAATGAAAATGAATGGATTCGTGACCCGATCCGCTCGCGTTCGTTTCAATCATGAACGATCTTAAACACAGCCTTACTTCAACCAATCTTTCTTGAACCATTCACTCCCAAGATTCACTTAAGATCAAAATGGCCTCAAAAAAAGGTAAGTATGCAATAGAGTTATTATTGGAAGACCACACATATGGATAATCGATTATGATCGAAATTGTAAATGATTATTGTGAGAAAGGATGGAAATTGCCTCCATACATCACACAGCTGGGGATAGGTCATTCTTCGAATGTAAACCCGGAGGGGTTACACGAAGTGGTTGAAATGATGAATGTTGAAAGAAAATGGATAAATGGCTGTTATACCCACATTATTATAAAATTGGCAAAGGACTTGCCCAATGTCACGCTGGTTTAAATGGTGACCCGTGGGCATTCGCGTAGCAAGTGCTTGTGCCTAGGCACCTTTGGCATTAAAAGGCGTGAAGTGTACATGTGTAATATATAACAATCCAGTGTCATGATGTTTGTTCCCAATGAACTCTTCACCAATGCTACCGATATTCGCAAAAGTTGGTATTTATATGTAATTTCATCCAATTTGAGAGATAGGATAGTTTATATTTATTTCATGACATCCACTGCTGGGCACAGGCCAGGTGAGTGAATGAGTGTGTGTCATAAATGCGAAACTTTGCTTTCGCTTAACTTCGGAACTATAAGTCTCACAGACATGAAATTTTGGATTTTAAGTATGTTATCATAGCTTAATGCATGATGAAAATTTCTGCGTGCTGGTCTTATCCAGAAGTTCTTAAATAGGGGCCTGAAAATGGGCTGAAATGGTTCCAGTAAAGGATGGTACGGCAGTGTTTGCTTCGCGCTCGACTTGGCGGGTGCACTACCGTGCCCCCAGATTAAGATACCGCTTTCGGCGAGTAGCCGAAAACAGAACACAGTAACTCTGATTGGGGGTGCACGTGTATGGCTGGGGCCACCCTTGGACGTGGCTCAGGCTGTTCCTAAGCATGCAAGGTCAATCAGGCAAGGTCAACCCACTACGCACAATGTAAGACTAAATACCTAGTAACAAAGTTGTTGTTATCAATATCCCCAGTGGGATACAATTTTTATTACAAACCCCGCTGTTTCGTAAACCAGTTCCTCTGTTTACTTTGTGTTTAACGAGCTGCTTGTCGCGATCTTTTTGTTTTATCACTATGAACAAGCGTTTGATCACCATCCTGATGTTAAGCAGCGCTGTGGTCTACGATGGAGCACACTTGTTCAGTAGGTACCTATTCATCCGCGACTTGAAGACCTTCAGACTGTACTGCGCAGGAAACACAGACTCCGGCAAGTCGTTCCACATCCTGGCGGTTCGCACTATGAAAGTGGACGCAAACCGTTTGGTTCGCGTAAATGGCAAATCCACCTGGTATGGATGACGTTTTGCCCACTTGTTTACTGCATATAAGGTGTTTATAAGTTTAGATAGTTATATTGTATTGTAAGTTGTAGGAAATTGTTAAATTTAGCCATAAGGGTATGATGGTCACTATGTGCACCAAAGTCCCCAAATAAATAAAGATTAAAAAAAGAAAGAAGTTTTTATCAACAGAGTAATTTTGATAGCCGTCTACAAGTACATAAGAAATGAAAAAATAGCATCTCTTAGAATGTAACCGAGACGTTAAATGACTACTTACCGTACATAAACCCTCGTTAATAATCCTTAGTGGTGTAGATTAAGCCTTGATTATGATGTCTCCTGTCACACCGTACTTATAATATTTTGCATACATAATCCGTAATCCCGACTTAAAATACCGGTATTGGTCTACATTCGACACGACAGTAAGTAAGTCTCATCGCGAAGTAAATTGTACGCTCAGCAAAAGAAAATGGCGGTCATCAAATGTCACTTCCTGTGTCACTAAAATATCGATAAGGTACAGAATATAATAGGCACATGTTTCACCACCCCAGCTCAACGTTTCCCGTCTTGGGAGTCGTAAGAGGCAACCGAGGGAACTCTCCAGAGAACGGGCAGCAGCGCTCTCTGTGAGTTAAACCACAACACCACTGCGATCGCCAACCCGCCTGCCTAGCGTGGCGATTACATTTCCGTACCAATGATCATGCAAATTATTGGGAGAGGCCCTCGTCCATCAGTATACGTCATGTGGCTGATGATGACGTAACTGGGAAATAAATACATCTCACGTCTATTCTTTCCATAGGCAGAGGCACTTGCAAAGCATATTCCCACGGTTACTGCTTTTAAGCCAACGTGACAGCGGGTGAGCCCATCGCCATTATACAATTAACAGATCTTGAAAATTGTATGGTCGGGAGGTTAGTATTGAATGAAGTCGGTTCTATTTTCATTAAAGTCATACTTGTTTAATTTTTATTCAGAGATAATCCCACCACCACCCAAGCCCTAACTGCCTCTTGGCGTACGGGCCATTCTCTGGAGACGTGCACGTCTACTTGCTTTTGTCTCTTTTGACTCCATACAAAATATCTTTGTCCATTCCTGTTTTGTTGCCAACTCTCTCAACCATATTACGGAGATTATTTCCGTCATCAGGGGGTAAATGCCAATAAACGCCACGATTAGCAGGCGTGTTGGCGATCGCAGTGGCGTTGTGGTTTAACTCAGCGCTGAGCGCTGCTGCCCGTCCTCTGGTGGATTCCAAGTTACATAAGTTCAATTTACTTCATATTCTATTTGGTCATAAACATGGGGGATTTTCTTTGACGTTTTTCTGACAGATTTTCGCGCTTAGAGCTGTCATTACTGTCATACGTTCCAATCAAAGTTAGTAAGTTAGAAAATTCCCCATTGGAGAATGTGCCCGTTGACATTTACACAAGTTGACGTACCAAATGCTAGTGTCAGTGTGAGAAGATGCTGGCCGGTTTGTCAATTACCTGGAAAGAAAAGAAAAATAAATAATTTATCAATGGGGAATTGTCAAACTCGAAAAATTTCTTACGTTACGAAATGTCGGCCGTCATGGACTAGTGGTCAGGGCATCTGCCTCTAGGACAACGGTCGCGGGTTCGATTCCCGCCACGGACATAATGCTTTAGTGATGAGCTGAGGCATTTTGTTGTGTGCGTCTGGGTGTTTTATTTATCTATGTATGTATTTAAAAGTATTTATGTAAGTGTATCAGTCTCTGGCACCCATAGTACAGGGTATCCTAGTTTGGGGTCAGATGACCGTGTGTAAAAAAAAAATGTCCCGGCATATTTGTTATTTGTTTGTTATCTAGATGTCGCTAATAGGTGTCCACGTCCAAGGTGACATCTGTCAGTTATATTTTATTACGTTTTTTTAATGGCTAATTGGATAAAAAAAAATGTCAAACGAATACATAAAAGACCACAGGTGGCGCTGATGAAGCTAAAAACAAGTTGATTCAAATTGTGCGGTCAATAAAACAAAAATCTATAGCTTTATCTTTGTTTTCTTTCTGGCTGGTTACCTATGTATAAAAGCAATGCGTACTTGTGCGGTCTTTAGCTGTGAAAATAATAATAAAGTACTAATCAATTCAATCTTTTGTAGCTTTGTAAGCGCCATCTGTCATATAAAAACATCATCATTTTTTTGTTTTTTTTTTATCCAATAGCTTTAGAAATTTAGACACTTGTAACATGTAAACAAAGATAAAATAATAACTGTCGATAATGACTGCTTGAAGTTAAGTCATTTTGTTGATATTTAACCCAATACTAGTTGAACAAACTATCCGGAGTTTAACGAAATTTCCATCGTCACTGCTAACGAAATTATCCGATAATATTTTCGAAACTGCCAATAGCTACGTAATAACGTTATTTTTGTTAACGCTGATAACAAATAGTCTTTCTGCTTTGGATCGAAAATAGAAAAAAAAAATACACTTCGAGGCACTTGCTAAAGCAAATGCCCACGGTTCACCAAGCTTATTTAACCCAACGTGACAGGGGGTGAGCTCATCGCCGTTATAGGGTTCACACACGTTGTAAGTGTGCGGGTTTCATCACGATGTTTTCCTTCACCGTACGACCGTTGCGTTGTGTACCTCTATATAGTCTCTGAAAAAGAGGCCCATTGGTAAAGGTCCAGTAGCCAGACTCGAACCCGCGTAAAAGTCAACCTATAGGATATCCGGGATATACGAAAAGGATTATGGGGCAATGAGAAGTCTACTACTAGACCATCACCGACTTTACTTTTTGTGAAATTAAACCTCAACTATTCAGCAAAAATGTTGAAAGTATATAATGATCATCGTGTATTTTGCGGTTTTGTCCATTTAGGTATTTATTGGTGTCCCTAGATTTGAATCGACGTGAGATTTAAAACGTACTAAAGTATCCAATTTCTACCAATGTAAATCCTTCTCTTTCAAACAACTCTAGTATCGTACAAAGAAGACAAGGAGAGCTGTATTACGTAACGTAGCTATCAAAATATTGTGTTTTAAAGTACGCTTCAGCAGGCTGGTTTGGACTCGTATCTCATACAATTTTAGTATCCTGAAACACTGTCGAAAACACTTTTTTATTAAAAAATAAATGCCTACCTTTTTGTGCAATAAAAGTTTCTGATGAATAAATAAAGCTCGTAATCTATTCTACCAAACGCGCCCATCACCGGCGCCCCTATTGTATGTATGGACTATCTAAGTTGTACAATATCCACTGTAATTTGATCTAATTTTGTATGAAGCTACTTAGAAGTCAAAGCTCACTATCCAGCAGCACCAAATGAATTCGAACTTCACTCAACGAGTGATTTACTGGAAGTAAACGCCTGATTGTCACAAAAGCCTCGAGTAGTCAGCAAAGGACAATATTCTACAGTAACTTCGTTACGTCGCGAATGAATCCGCGAGAGGGTTGCATCGCCCCCGGTCATGGGATAACAGCCCTTGCGTGCACGGGAATAGAAAACTTAAGATAGGTAAAGGGTGGCTTACTAGGCTAAGGGCTTCACCAAACGTATCGTTTTGGTAATGAATATAATATTTGGAAATGGTCCGGAGAAAAGGGCGTGTTTGAAGAGATAGGAGAATTAATTTTCCTCATTAAAAGGGAGGATTGTGCATTGAAAATGTTTTATCGCTAGAATTACACACGTGACCCTAAAATAGACTTACTTATACATGTACCGTTAGCCAAAAAAGTGGTATATCAGGTTTTGATGACAATTTCCGTGTGTGTACATCAATAAGGTGGAGTTGTTATATTGTGACGAGTAAAAAATTAACCTTAAAGTATCAAGGCCAATATACTTCACTAGACCATCACCGATTTTACTTTTTGTCAAATTAAACCTCAACTATTCAACTAACTTTGAACGCTTGCGTGAGTTTGCTAATCGCTGGCACACAGCACGAAGAACACATGAAGCCTGTTAACGACTGAAGACGCGACGAGGACCCGACGCGAAGTCTCCGTAATGTGGTCGTCATGCCCCAGAAGGGGGAGAGTTGGCAACAAAACAGGGACGGATAAAGATAATTTGTATGAAGTCAAGAAAACGTGTGCGTTGAAAAGAGGCAAAAGCAAGTAGATGCGCACGTCTCCAGGGATTGGCCCGTACAGAGAGAGGCAGGCAGGGCTTGGGTGGTGGTGGGCTGGTCTCTGATGAACCTTAAAGTATAAATTAAAACAATATTTCATTTATCCTACACTCCCAAATAATACTAACGCATAAAAACACACACAGACACAACTTAATTTTGATGTTTTAACCTTTGTCTGTATTTATTTTTTTTACAGATTTAATTTACGATATGAATATTTAGAATAACATATTTAGGACTATGTAAAATCTAACTACTTATCGTAATTTCTATGTAACAACATTTTTTTTAAGGAATCGCGCACTGTGAATCATTCATCTTATTTATTTAATACTTTATTGCACCTACAGACAATGGGTGGCCTTAATACTAAAGTATTATCTACCAGTCAACCTCACAACATGGGAGAAACATAGGTGCGGGTCAGTATTTATAAAGTTGTAAGTGAATACAATAATCACTTAAGTCTTCTACGCCGACTGTACATAATCTCTCGTAGGGTGACTATGTTGTCTGCTAAGTTACGTCTAGCTAAATAATAGCTTAGATGGACAAATTGTGTATTGATAAATGGCTAACCTTGGCTGATTGTCTCTGTTCAACCCTCTGGGAGATTGTTGTGATTTATGTAAAGCTTCTAGCTTAATAATCCCTTTCGCAACCCAATACGTCTTTGGTCGCAAGTACATTATAATATCTATGAATACCTAGACTTTATTACTAAGGGCAGAACCCGTGTCCGTCGTCCTAGAGACAGATGTCCTGATCACTAGTCCATTCCGGCCGTCAAATTTAGTGTAATGGTTCTAAAACTAGGAAATGATGAAACCCACACACCACAAGGTGTGTGAATATAATAGGCGATGGGCTCACTCCCTGTCACATTGGGGTGAACACGCTCGGTGAACCGTGGGCACTTGTTTAGCAACCGCTTCTGCCTACCTCACTTTGGGATTAAAGGGTGAAGTGTATTTAATTATTTATTTACTGAAACTACGGGGCGTTCATTGTCCAATTTCCATGTCACAATGTTAGTTACCGTACTCCTCCGAAACGGCTTTACCGATTTTTACCAAATTTTATATGCGTTTATTCAGTAGGTCTGAGAATCGGCTACTATCTATTTTTTATGCATCTACCAGTTGTATTTCTCCCAACACAGGGGGTACAAAGGCAACTTATTTTGGCAATACGAATGTTTGTCGGGACAGCTAATCTTACTTAATATTATAAATGGGAAAGTGAGTTTGTTTGTTTGTTTGTTCCGCTTTCACGCCGTAACTACTGAAACGATTGCTTTGAAATTTTGCAGACGTATAGTTAGAAGTCCGGTTTAAATAATAGGGGTAATTATTTGTATTGCTGGGAAAAAAATTAGTTTTCGAGAGAAAACAAAAAATATCCTTTATACCGCAGATATAACATAAGTCTACACGTGGCGAAGTTCCACGGGCGGAAAGCTAGTATTCTTTTTTTTTGTTTTTTAATCAGCTATGAACATAGCGGTTGACCACCATCCTGCCTGATGTTAAGCAGCGATGTGGTCTACGATGGAGCACACTTGTTCAGTAGGTACCTATTCACCCGCGACTTGAAGACCTTCAAACTATATCTACACTAATATTATAAATTATTATATATAAAATAATAAACCCAACTACCAATAAAACCTTCCTTATTACAACAAAAAACGATGTCAAATTACTATCCTAATGAACCGCTCTCAAAAGAATTCCACAGTATTGTATCATTACTTTCATCTTAATAATCTTTGGAGGGAATGAAAAGAGACGAAGGTTGATCATTAGGCTTTCCTTGTTCAAAGTTTCAATGAAGTAATTTGTATACGTCGACAGTATTCCGGTATCAATGGCCGAGCCGTGGGCGGAAATCCACGGAGACCTATTGATTCTTTCCTAAATCTGTTGTTTCTTAAAAATACCCTGCTTCTCATTTTATTTAAGACGTTGTTTGTCGTTTTTTTTCTTTACCGTTCACGGCTAAAATAAAATATTTTTAATTCTTAAGTTGTTATTATTGTAATATATACTATGACCAGTGAACTCGATAGACGTTGTCCTCTCCTGTTGGAGCAAACGAGTTCTCGAGTAGAGACCGCATCTCGGCAAACGGATATTAGGACGCCTTCAGGCGAGTGGCGTGCAGTTGGGGAGGCCTATGCCCAGCAGTGACAAGTATGGACTGAAGATGATGACTCCATGTAAATAATTGAATGACACATCACAATGTCGATCGTGTGTCTGCGTACACAACAGTAAAATATTTTCCAGTGTAAAGCCCGTCACAGACTTAGCTATAACATAAATTAATATACCGTAGCTATTAATATTAGCTGAGTGTGCGGTCGCGCGAAAATTAGTACCTATAGAAAATATATAGTAACTAGCTGTCCCGGCAAACATTTGTTTTGCCATAATAAGTTGCCTTTGTACCCCGTGTATTGGGAGAAATACAACTGGCAGGGGGATAAAAAATAGATAGTAGCCGATTCTCAGACCCACTGAATACGCATATAAAATTTGGTGAAAATCGGTAAAGCCGTTTCGGAGGAGTATGGCAACGAAAACTGTGACACGAGAATTTTATATATTAGATATGCCAAGCTATATAAATATTAATATATATACTATCATATACATAGGTATTAATAAAGATACGTATTTCTAAACAGTTAATGATATAACCCACACACACACTTAACGCCTTTTAATCCCAAAGCGGGGTAGGCAGAGACACTTTCAAAAGCAAATGCCCACAGTTCACCAAGCGTATTTAACCCAACGTGACAGATGGTGAGCCCATCGCCGTTATAGGGTCCACAAAACTTGTGGTGTGCGGGTTTCATCACGATGTTGTCCTTTACCGAACGAGCGTTGCGTAGGTACATAAGTTCTGAAAAATAGTCCCATTGGTACACGTCCAGTAGCCGGACTCAAACCCGCGACCTTCCGGTTACAGTTCCTATTTATATCAGGCTGATATTTCATATGATGTCATCATCTATTTATACGTTTGTAATCGTTAATTTTAGACTATGACGCCACGAAATAGGGTGTATTTTAAAGCACTGTACAAGTAGTTACTGATACTAGAATCTCTACTCAGAGACAAGGAAGATAAACACCAAAGCAGACGCACAGCCGACGCTGATTAGAATATCCCTGTTCATTTCATTCAGTCCCGTCGCCCCGCCGCGGGGTCCCGAAACAATCGTAAATAAGTGACGATGCAAATTGTCCGTTTAAATTCCATGCAAAGCCGTGGATTTGGACTGTTTTTACATAATGTCCTCGGGGAATGGGGGAGGTTATTCGGAGAGGCGAGTTGAACTTTTGCAATTGGTAACGTCGTGCGCTTTGCCGAGCTGGATACGAACAGAAACGTCGGAATGGGTATTAGCAATATTTGCTGATGTTATCCACTCTAATGTGTTACGTTTAGGGTTTTTGCGGGTTGTTATAAATGGATTAATTTAAATCTGTATTTCATCGAGTTAATTCACGTTTGTGGACAGCATGTCTGCCTCTATTCCGTAAGGTCGTGGGTTCGATTCCCACCGCTGACAGGCATTTAGGTGATGAGCTTTTAAGTACTTGTTGGATGTGTCTGGGTGTTTTATTTATATAAGTATGTATTTAGAAGAAAAAAAATGTATTTAAGTAATTATATTTCCTTGTACATAGTTCCAGCGCACCGAGGGTGTGACGCACGAGGAGTCCAACAGTTCCAGCATCAGACACAATTATACGATGCAAAATATAAATCATCATCATCAGCCCATACTTGTCCATTGCTGGACATAGTCCTCTCCAATTGCACGCCACTGTGGTCTGTTTTCGGCTTCTCGCATCCAGCTTCTGCCAGCCATCTTGCGTATATCATCAGTCCACCTTGCCTGAGGGCGTCCTACACTCCGTTTGCCGCGGTCTCCTAAATAAAATTACGTATATATAACACACTAATATATTACACAAATAGTATTTTAATCGAAAATACTATCTGTATATGAGTTAAGGCCCATGATCATTGACTAACCATCCGAAAAACGTGCGTGACATATATATTTATGATCTCCTCCTACACTTACTAATAATTGTTGGTAGGTATTATAGTATTGGCAAGATGAAATGCCACAGCAAAATTTTGCTCAGAAACAAAATTCACATTCTCTAATGAGACAGCAAAGATTTATTCCGATCTCCCGCCGCCAATCCACCGTAGTGTAATCCAAACTTTGATCTCCAACGATAGGGGATCAGGCGACCGAGCAAGTGGCTATTCCGGGTGTCATCTAAAACGCATTAATTTCCAACAGTTTTGTTGCTCGCACACGAAGAAATACTGCCGAAGCGAAACGCTATCCTGATTCCGAAATAATTCCCTTTTGTTTATAAGTTACTTTTTTGTCACACGCGACAGTTGTTAGCTTCTTGTACGTTTCTTTGTCGTGTGTCACTTCTGCTGGTGTGACGTTTGCGAGTTCTGTTCCGTTCAAAAGTACAGGTGACGGTAGTTCAGATTCAGGTTTAGTTGTGGAGGTAAAATTGTCGCGTACTGTATGTCATGTCTTCTGTAACGCATCAGTCTTTGGGATTTACAGTAAGCGACAAGTGCCCGCCGGTCGTTTTTCCATAGCGCGGGGCGTCGCGTCGCGTCACCCTCCGGCCATTTGCATAGATTTACATCGTAATCCTTCGTTACGAGGATTCGTATCGAATTGTACATCGCGAATGTCTCGTGTTTGACACAGTGCGTGTGTTGATTTAGTCTTCCTCTCGGTTGTTTTTTTGTTCTTTGCTGTGTTTTGTTTAAATACTTTGCTTCTGCGCCAATTTCTTCTGTTCTCGTGAGTTTTTTTTTGGGATAAATACACTTCACGCCTTTTAATCCCAAAGCAGGGGGACTTGCTAAAGCAAATACCCACGGTTCACCCAACGTGACAGGGGGTGAGCCCATCGCCGTTATAGGGTTCACACACCTTGTGGTGTGCGGGTTTTGGGTTGCGTTGCGTACATAGGCTCTGAAAAAGAGTTCCATTGGTTCACGTCCAGTATCCGGACTCGAACCCGCGACCTCTCGGTTATAAGTCAAGTACTTGAACAACTGGACCACAGACGCTCACGTGAAGCTTTTTTGGGATAAATATTTGCCTATGTGTTATTCGGTATTTTTGTGAAGATTACGTTGTAAAGTTTTATTAGAATATGTTCAGTAGTTTTTGCGTGATATACTAACAAACTTTGGTCAGTCATAGGGTTTATCTTCGTGTAAAAGCAACTATTGTCGAATGGATTTAATATACTAAGTATCGTCTCTACTAAAATCATAGTAATTTCCAAAATTTCGGTCGTTATCAAAAGTATTATTTCTGACGCGATACAAAACAAGAGTCAGATGTCAAATTTTTCATACAATATTCTTCCAAAGATTCCGTCACCCTCTGCATAAGTATCTATAGTGTGTAACATGGGGTGGCCTAATGCAGTCGTCTCGGGTCAAATAGTTTTATTGAGCAGTGAAAGTTTTGTGTTATTAATGTGTTTCTTGTTTATGATTAATGCCACAGTCGGATTGTGATTCATGGTCGAAGTCAGCGGCTTTTGTAACATCCCCCGCTGATTTATGTTACACTTCCGTCGAAATACTTTAGTGACAAACTTTTTAATAGATGGTGTATCTTCCTGATATGATGCTCGTATAAACCAACGGAAAACATTGCTTCTGAACGTTTTGCAATAGAAACTTTTAAAAGTTATACCCATTGCAATACTTTGAGGTAATTTGGACTGTCAGCCTTTGGAATATGGTCTAGAATACAATGCGGTCTCATTCTGAGACTGCAATCATGGATATTAAAACTGATCAGCATCAGGTCAGCGAGGTTCTCAAAGCCACATGATCCACTGCTTGATGAGGACCTTCCCCAATGATTTCTATGAACAATCGAGGGGAAATGCCAATAATCGCCACGCTTGGCAGGCGGGTTGGCTATCACAGTGGTGTAATTCACAGAGAGCGCTGCTGCCCGTCCTCTGTAGAGTGCCCTCGGTCGTCTCTTACGACCCCCACGACAGGAAAAGTTGGGCTGGGATGGTGACACATGTATTCTATTCTCCGTCACGACACGGCTAAAAACCCGAATAAGGTGGAATAATTCTTCTAAGGAATTAGTGACAAAGGACCAACATCAATTACTCAAAACGGAATATTTTTTTTATCCCATTTGAGAGGCACCTGCTTTGAAATAGTTTCAAACTATATACACAAATCAAAATTGTCTAGGAATCATGAACATTTTTAGCTCTAAAAAAAATCGAATTTACTTAAATCAAATGTAATCTTCTGGGTTGGTCTCCTACCTGATTCCCCATGCATGTATCAATGACTTATCACCTTTTGAATAAAATTATGAATCAATTCAGTTTTTGTAAAATATATTCTTGATTGCAATCTTCTAAAATGTACGTGATCTCTAGACACTTTTGATGTGTGTAGATACGTCAGAATATGCATTTTCGTTGACAAAAACAGTAAAATAATTTGCGATAAACCATTCCGAAGTACGGGGCCCAAATCGCTAAATACGCACCACATAGTACGGGGGCCGGTGCATACTATAACGTCCATCGCATGACTAGCAGACATGGAGATTATACTGTCAGTGTGCCGTGACGTGGTCGTAAATGTCTCGTTGAACTACCCGCGGGCTCTAATCCGCCGGGGGATCCGTCAACAGGCGCCGGTCGCGCGGTGGAGGCGCGTCGCATTACTCACCATTAGCGCTAGATGGCGCTAGTTAACATTCCCGCGGTATTCAAATACTGCATTTAATTTGCGTCTTTGATGCTAATTTGTACTAACAATGTCATTTGTAGTACTAAATGTTATTTCTGTTATCACCGGGATATTCCCACCCACTTTCTCACCACTGTGATTCCTGTTAGAGCCAGGAACTACAGCGGCATCCAGAATAGACAAGATCTCAATCGGTGACGACTGGGCTAGATCCTGGGGGAGCCTAGCTTTCTGTCTTGGAACCCACATAGTAATTTAACTAAAGACGGTATAGAAATAAGAGGAAAATATTATATGCGCTGCATTGCAATGCATACATATGTTTTTTTTTCTATTTCTGTTATCAGCTACATGATGTCCATTGCTGGACGAGGGCCTCCCCCAATGATTTAATGATACAGGCATGCCTGTATCAATGACTTATCACAACATTTTGAATAAATTATGAATGAATTCAGTGTTTGTAAAATATATTCTTGATTGCAATCTTCTAAAATGAACTTGATCCCTAGACACTTTTGATGTGTGTATACGTCTGCTAACATTAGATAGGTCGTAATGCGGAATTTTTAGGACCCTTGTTTCTCTTAGTTATGACAGATGGCGCTTACTGTATCAGGGGGGGGGGACAAATGTCAACGAAATAATTAACTTCAAGCAGTCAAGTCAGTATTGTTTGTTTACATGTTACAAAAGTGTCTGTTGGTTAATTCATCATCATCATCAGAAATCACCCTGGACACCTACTAGCGATATCTAGTTAAGAAATTTTTGGAGTCTGATAATTTCCCAAATAAAATCTTATATTGAAAATTTACATTTATACGCCACAACATCAAATCTCTAACTACAGCTAGAGATGAATGTAAAAGATTACAATGGAAAAATTGGAGAAGGCAAACTTATCGCTCATAGCGTTTTCTATCTAGGTAACCTAATTTGAATATTAAAGGGACTTAACAGAATAAAGAGTAATAATTGGGTATTGATAATCAATGAAACAAAAATTAAAAATGTCAAAAAGTTGTTTAGTTTATGTCTTAATTGTTCAAAGCCACTTCAAAATCGGAGTCTTTCTAAAATCTCAATCTCAATTTTTCCTCTCAATTTTTATTATTATTCGCGGATAACTTCGTCGTTTATGAACCGATTATAATGTTTTTTTTTTGTTGGAAGTAAAATATTTCCAAGATCCCGATGATAAGGAAGCCAGGGTTTCATGATGACAGACCAGATAAAACTTTTAAAAAAATCGTACGGACAGGCGACTAGTCTTGGTAGAAGGCGGTTGAATTGTCTTTAAATTTATTGAATACCCGGCAAACGTTGCTTTGCTAATGCACATTATTATTTCTTCTTCGTCACACTTCACGCCTTTAATCCCAAAGAGAGGTAGGCAGAGGCACTTGCTAAAGCAAGTACCCACGGTTCGCGCGCGCGTATTTAACCCAACGTGACAGGGGGTGAGCCCATCGTCGTTATAGGGTTCACACACCTGGTGGTGTGCGGGTTTCATCGCGATGTTGTCCTTCACCGTACGAGCGTTGCGTTGCGTACATAGGCTCTGAAAAAGAGTCCCATTGGTACACGTCCAGTAGCCGGACTCGAACCCGGGACCTCCCGGTTACAAGTCAAGTATCCGACCAACTGGACCACAGTTATTAACAGTGTTTACATCATATTATATGCATTATATGCATGTGTAGTTGAAAAGCGCCAAAGAGTGTTTCGCTCCAACAGTCCTTAACAGTACATTACTACCTCTACCTACAGGCTCTGTGCTTCTGACTGTAAGTCACAGGCCAAAGGTTAATTATACCAACATGGCGCTCAAGCTTCCCATGAGAATTATGGCGTTAATTTATAATTTATGTTCAGTTTTACCACCACTATTCTATCCAACAGTTTGATATTGAACTTCAGCCCCGTACGTTTCCATCGATAAACAAGTATCAAGTTATGCTGGTGTTAAGATAGTTTCGTTCAGTACAGTAGATACATTAGTGAGATAATATGCACGATTGATTAATCACTTTTACATTACGTCGATGGTTGTCAGTAACATGATAAAATTCGCAGCGATTATTGAAATTAGTTGAGTCGCTGATGCTAATGTGTCTGACTATAGAAGAGGTTGGGATTATGTTTGGTCGGGACATTACTTTTAGAATTGGGAACACATTGGAAAATTCTTGTATCGAGGACCATATTATGATAGGCCTTAAAAAAATAGACGGAAATTTTCAAATCGTGGGTATGTTTTCACGTTTCTTACCTCAAAACTTTTTACCCAGTGAACCGATATGAATGATTCTTTTTTGTTTGAATGATGGTGCTCTCCGCTTACTCCTATTTAAATTTAGGTCAATTCCGACGATCTATGAGAAAAAGGCAAATCTATGATATTCGACTCATCAGTTTTTTTTTTATCATTAAGAACAAGCGTTTGACCACCATTGTTGTTGTTTTATTTGTTTTTTTTATACATACATACATACAATTCACGCCTGTCTCCCAGAGGGGTAGGCAGAGACTACAGATCTCCATTTGGCACGGTCTTGACATCGCTTCATCTACATTCATACATCTTTTCATACATGACCTTCGGTTTCGAGTACTTTTCACGCCACCTTCGGCTTTTTTATACCATTTACAAAAACAGCGTTTGGCAATATCCTGCCTAGTGTTAAGCAGCGATGTCTTCTATGATGGAGTACACTTGTTTGTTAGGTAGGTACCTGTTCATCCCAGTGGCTAAAAGACTCCAGACTGTGCTGCAAAGGAAACACAGACTCCGGTAAGTCGTCTCACATCCTGGCGGTTCGCAGTTCGCACTAATGAGGCTGTTAAGTATAAAAATCAGTGGCGTGCACATCATATAGGCAAAAAGACACTGCCTACGTTAGTATTTTGGCTTCCCGACCCGATAGAGTTATTGCTAGATCCTTTTTTGTTGTACTCACGACATAGGCTAACGAAGGTCCTGTGTTTTGTG
>SJJU01072864.1:0-18138 GCA_012932125.1 Conopomorpha cramerella | reverse complement strand
AGATGGAATAAAAAAATTACAACGCGCACAACATATTATTATTATTCTTTCACATTTTTGTGAGACACGACTTTCACAAGTCGGTATTTTGAGGGCCAGGTCACGGACTTGTGCCAAGTAAATCTCGTCCTTGTGTAGTGTTTCAAGGAAGTGTAGTGTGGGTATGGGTATGTAGAGGAAGCGATGTTGGGTTTATTATTTTTTTTATTATTATTACAAGCCTACTGGATCCCACTGTAGGGGCAAAGGCCTATCTCCCCTTTCTCCTTACCAACTAAAATTAGACTAAGAATGATAACAGCATTTAATAAATCTATGTATATACGTATAAAAGAAAGTCGTGTTAGTTACACTATTTATAAATGAAGAACGGCGGAACCGATAAGTCTGAAAATTGTTGGGGACATAGCTTAAGACCAGGACACGGACAGTATGTATGAAGTACTGTAAACACGCGAATGAAATCACGTCTACTACTACTCTTATAGATGTAAACTCTAAAAGAACAAATAAAAAAAATATCCACTATAATAAAATCACAAAGTATATGAACTCAGTTAATTATCAATAATAAGCCTCATGAAACCCCACGAAACGCTTCTCAACTAAACACAGCAGGAGGAACAAAGGATATTCAACATCAAAGTTTGTTATCTAACTGGCAATAGGTACACGGCACACACAATAAACTCCCTCAGACAAGAAGCGGCAAAGACTGTCAACTGTGTATTGCTATGTGCTTCCGAGCAGGCGCCGCTGCGGGCAACTTCCTTCATCTGACTTTGAATGGAGGCATATGAATGAGTTTTAGTTTTGTAGCGTGGTACAATTAAAGGAGGATATTCACGCAAATGTTTAGATGTATTATTTTTGTTCTCGTATTGAATTTTCAATTTGAAAATAATAATGAAACAGATGCGATTTGATTTGTTCTTTTTAACACATGTATTAGTTATCAGTTACTTGGTTATATACATATTTAACTACTTTACTCAACGTAATATATACGAGATAATAGTAGAATTTGTGACTAGGGAACAAACTAATATATTTCGGGTCATATTTTGCAGTCATATTACGTGACTCAGGTTCAAATCCACAAATAGAATAATATGCTAAAACAGTTTTAGGTTGGGATTTTTTGTGGAAAATGCTCAAACCAAAAGTGCATTGCTAACTAGTTATGCACTTTGCTTTTCATATTCAATTTGCAAACCTCTATAAATGGCTGCAAAACTAGGTTTCGCTCACACTTCCTAGTGAGATTAAAAACTTTAAAAATGAATTCATTCGTTTTCCGTTTTATGAGTGAAAAAAGCTTATAAACATAAAGAATAGTCTCAAAATATATAAAAATAAAATAAATAAATAAAAATAAATACACTTCACGCCTTTAATCCCAAAGAGGGGTAGGCAGAGGCACTCGCTAAAGCAAGTACCCACGGTTCACCAAGCGTATTTAACCCAACGTGACAGGGGGTGAGCCCATCGCCGTTATAGGGTTCACAACACACCTTGTGGTGTGCGGGTTTCATCACGATGTTGTCCTTCACCGTACGAGCGTTGCGTTGCGTACATAGGCTCTGAAAAAGAGTCCCATTGGTACACGTCCAGTAGCCGGACTCGAACCGGGACCTCCCGGTTACAAGTCAATTGTCCGACCAACTGGACCACAGACGCTCAAAATATATAAGAAACTTGTAATGTACTCGTAGGTTGGTAACAAAAGTAATAATGTTGTGTGTGTATTACAATACCTACCAAAACCATCCTAAAATTAGGTAAGTACATAATTAATGCTTCAAAAATACACTTGGCGCGGCGGGGTAGGCAGCCAAACGAATTAATACTACTGTTAAATACTACTGCTCCTAGTAAAATAACAGGTCTAAAAAATAAAATGGGAGTGAAAAGGAGGGGAACCCACCATCACATTCATTGTCATCACATCCAACACTCTGAGATTAACGAGAAAGGTACCAAGACGTTTGCGAATGAAGAAAAGGATCCGAGATTAAAGTCGCTCTTTTCAATTCTGCAAAAAGAAAACATAAGGAAAGTAATACCCAGTGGGAGATTGGTTGGGTGTGTGAATAGCTTTTTTTGCGCTGCATATTATGATTTTGGTTTCAGGAGAGATAGTGAAAAGAAACATTAATATATATCTAAAATACTCATGAGGTTGTTGGATGCGAGAAGCCGAAAACAGATCATAGTGGCGTGCAATTGGAGAGACCTATGTCCAGCAGTGGACAAATATGGTCTGATGATGATGATGACTTATGAGGTGGACACCTAAGACATGACGCCTCCGAAATTATTGTGATTCTGCCTCTAAAACTTACTATGGACAAAAAAATATTCCTTTTTTTTACTAAATTAATTTTGTTCTCAGACATGTCGTGCGTACTGTTGTTTATTCACTTTTTACTTTAGAATATCTTCAACGCGCCCCTGATATTTATTCTACTTCGGAACCAACACCACTACAGTACATTCATTCATTCGTCTTTTGCAATGACTTACTTTTTTTTGTGAGCCTTGTTTATTGTTTTAAATCCATATTGTCCAAACAATATTTTGCAGCAATAGCAAATGTATCTTAGGTAGAGACCTTTCTTTGGGAGTAAAGTGCATTTTTTATGTTTTAAAAAACATACGCCAGATACTTTAAACCATCGAAATAAAACACCCCAAAAACAATTCCTCACTGAAAATTTCCGAAAAAAATACTACGTTGTGGAAAAACAAACTGTCGTGTCACGTACGCCTAAAGCCGATATCAGATACCTTTCATCCGTAAAGTCCTGTCCATTTTTTTTTTCATACTGTTTTTTTTAAACTGCATTTCAAAGAGAAATCTCGTTTGCGAGGCGGAACGACAGGAACTGTGATAGATCTAACCTGGGCCTATTGCAGTTCTATTGTTGTCATTGGTTGTTTTGGTATCTCTTTCTTTCATATGCAAAATGGCTGAAGCGGAATAAGTAAACAATAACACTTTCATGTCCATTATTAGATCGCATTAGATAGATTATGAAAACTACGGTATGGGTACAAGTACTAGCTAATGCGGGAAATGCTGTTTCGCCGTACAGGTACATAGGGGATGGGTTAACCTTATCTTACAGGGACATGAAATATAGGATATTCGCCAAAATTCATAAAAATTGGATCGGCCTTTTGAAAGGAGTTTGCTAACAAACACCGCGACATGAGAATGTCATATATATTACATTGTCAGGTCATAACACCGTCAAAATGTTCAGCTAAGCTTGTCCGCAGACTAACAAAGCCTGTAGCCGGAAGTGGCGTGATGATATATGCCTGCGACGGAAGCCGAGCCGCCATTTTCGATTGAAAACTTGCACGCTGCAGCAATCATACTCTTCGGTCACAATACTACGGGGAGCCTATTGCGGTTCTATTATGGCTATGGATATTGGGTATGTCGTATTTTCGTATGCAAAAAAAAAACTTGAACGTGCCACAATAAATAGGGACATTTTCTTGAGCATAGCGGTACCGCTACACGCAATACAGTCACTTGGTCAAACTGTTTACCCAAACTGCCAAAAAATCTCTTACTGTACACATTGTCACATGACATCCACTGCGGGATGAGGGCCTCTATCAATGCCTTTAGAAAACTATCATGTGACAGTAATAAAACATACATAAGGTGCGAGAACCCGGCGATGGTTTCACCACCTGTCACGTTGTGTTAAATACGCTTGCAAGTTTTTCTGCCTACCCCGTTTGAGATTAAAAGGCGTGACTTGTATATTTTATAGACTATATTCATACTTTCAGTGGTAGCCTTTAAGTATGACTATAATGTTTTCGTGCTACAGTCAAAATGCGATTGTGCTTGTCTTGTTGGCTTCTCTTATTTTAATAAATAAATAACATTACCTAACTGAAGGAATGCTAACGAAACTATAATATCAGTAATACCCTATCATAGTTATAGAGAAATATATACCACATGCAACAGTATAAGGTCGTCATTATACTAACGAGCCTAAGGCGTGAACCAGAACGCGGTTTCTATACAATAAGCGCTTTTACGTACTTCACTCATGTGATAAATGAGGTATTTTCCACTGAACGCCACTTAACGTCCTTCGAGGCGCAATCTGTATAGTAAAATCTACTTAAATACTAGATTCACTGCAGCTTTACTGAACTGGGTGAGCTGAACCACTTTGTTATGCTATCCGTACTTATTTATATACTATATACTACTTATATACTGTACGTAGTATATAACTTAAAGAAAAACTTACTATACTATACTAAACACAAACGGGAATAACCAGCTTTCAAATAAAAAAAAACATCCAAATCGGTTCACCCAGGCGAAAGTTCTGAGGTAACAAACATTAAAAAAATACAGACGAATTGAGAACCTCCTTCTTTTTTTAACAAAGTTGTCTCCCGCTATCTGTCCGCTATTTAAAATTAGGCAACGGTTATAAGTGGCTTTTTTTCTAAATAAGTAATAGAGTGATTTTAGAGGAAGGTTTATATGTATCATACATGCATAATATTGTATAGGCACACTGAGGGTTTCAATGTGATGGCACAAATAAACATTTTTCGCATGCGAAGCCGGGGCGAGTCGAGTGTAATACTAGACATAGAGAAAATATTTTTGAATTAGTGTACGAGTTTATTACTTACGTTTAAAATAAAAAAAAACTATTCAGTGGACGGATTTTGATAATAAAATTATTTCGCGTAAACAAACCCTGAATTACAGGCTGAATTATAATTCATACGAATTCCATACGGGATGAGATTAAACGTGAGTAAAACCGCGCGGCACAGCTGGTTATGCCAAATAAAGCATAGGTATCGATTAAAATTTTATACATTATTACTTGTCCGTCCTCGGGCTGCAATGAACATTGTCGGTAGGTACAGTTAACATCAGTAGAATTGAGATGACGAATTTTCTACTATACTCTAATTTATAATTCTTTGCGACAAAAACTACCAATCATATGTCTCGCTCTGTCATTACTGTCAATGTGACATTCCAGGTTTTATCAATCATTGGACAATATTGACGAAGCCTGTGATGCATGATGATGATGTGTGATAGCATTCGGTTTCAATGTTTATCTAAGTTTAGTTCTGAATATTAACAATTCAGTTCATAATTTTATTTATTTAAAAAAAAAGTATAATATCTTGAATGATTTTGAAGTCTACTGTTGCAAAACCTATTCCATTGTCACATCTTACTCTAGTGAGAGTGGCTTACATTCATCAAGTCACGTCCGTAATCCGTAAGGGTTAAATTAAGGACAGGAGTTAATCGATAATCGATTTTGACGGTTCGATTTATTCAAAATGTACGACACGCAATGCGCCGCGTGTCCTTAAACGAGAACCTACAGCCCATTAGGCCAGAACCTTTGGAGGAATGCCTCCTAGGCCACTTTCACCGTGGAGGTGACTAATAACCCAGTGTAGCACGTGGGCCCATCACCGCAGCTTCGATAAGGTCATACACCTTTTGCTAGCTATGCAGGTTTCCTCATGTCCGTATTTGTTAAAGGCAGTAAATTATTTATAATCCAATGTGCCTTTCGGAAGGTAATAACTCGTTATGCTGTAGAGTTGGATAATATACCTATATGACATGAATGTAGGTTCTAAATGTGTCCGTAAATATTAAAATGTTGAATAACAATTCCAGAGAAATAAATATTTTTTTTTCTAAAGCACCAAGGGTCAATTGCCCTTCAACCCATCAAAAGTGTCTAGGGATCAAGAAAACTTGCTGCTCTAAAAAAAATAATTTATTTAAATCAAATCTAATCTTCTGGATTGGTCTCCTACCTAATTCCCCATGTCTGTATCAATGACTTATCACCACATTTTGAATAAATTATGAATGAATTCAGTTTTTGTAAAGGAATACATCTTGGTTGCAATCTTCTGAAATGTACTTGATCCTTAGACACTTTTGATGTGTGTAGTATGCAGGGAATTCCTCGCGATATTTTCCTTCACCGTAAGATTATTACGTGCACATTATTTATATTCCATAATTTTAGTTCGCGAAATACAACTGACTGTACCGCGTGCGCATTGCAACTTACTCATCCTTAGACTCTATTGTTAATGCAATACGTTCGTTTTTCCAATCGCAACTTATAATTTGCTAGTTGTGTTTCACAGAGCATCCTGTTGCGATCCGATCTAGCCGCGTAATACCGTGTAATGGCGTTGTTTAGCCGCGCTTGGCAAAACTATAATGGGCATATACATCACTTATAAACTAGTGTTTAGTTACATAGCACATAGTATACTCGTATATTACAGGCGCCAATTACGAAACTATTTTTACATAGTTCATATATTGAATAATAAAAATCTTAAGATTGGTGCGGTCTTGAAGCTAGATGGCTGGCTGGCAGGCTGATGGTGGAAACTACGACTAATCGTGAAATACGATGCATCGGTCGAACACATCAGACATTATAATGCAGCCTCCTTATTGCTGGGCAAAGCCTTCTACTCATCCCTGTTTTTAGGCCACCTCGCGCCACTCTGATAGGTGTCGCTCCAAAATCGTTTGTAGGAACCCAATCGGTGACCAGTTGGCGCCCATACGAACGACGGAAAAATTAACAATATACATTGGGAATAAAATAAAAATAGGCTGTATGTTACTCCCAATTTCCTACAAGAACGGGGTAACTTCAACGGCGTACACCTAGTAAAATTTATGGGAAAACGTGTTTCTAGACGATACAAATCGTGAGGGAGGGCCAAGAAAAAGAAACAAAATTTTATCACGTTTAACCAGGATTCTTTCCAATTCCATCCTCTCGATTTTTAATGACCGTAAGCGGGCTGTACTGTAAAAAAAAATAAAGCTGGAACCAAATTTGGCCTTTTTTTATCAGGTAGATAAGGATGAATATGGTGTTACGGCTGCTCGAATAAATGTCCGTACTTTTCTTTTGGGTTTTATATTTGTCTAGATTTAAAGGTAAGGGTAGTCTGGAATTAAACTTAACACAAGCAATACACAAGTAAACTTAATTACCCGTATTCCCGTAATGTCCAGTTACCTCCCGGTAAATGAGACATTGTGACAAGCCCCAGCCCATTTGAGGGAACCAACGCTAATTCCTTTCCGTGCATACCTACACTGACTAGTCAACATATCAAAACGGCAAGTAATAAAAAGAATCCCTACTTAGTTCACTAAAGGAATAGCTTAGTCAGTGATATTGCACAACCGACAGAGGGGAACCAAAAAACCACCGATGCATAACATCAAATGACACAGTTTAGGTTTTAAAGAGATAACTCGTGTAGGTGTAACGGTATTTCGTATATGTAAATTTGTGGTAAAAACGCATTTGTAACATTAAAATAATTAAATGTTCATCGACCTTTAACGAGGAAAACAAAAATATTGAAAAGGGCATGCTTCGGTTGTTTGGGCATATGGAGAGAATGGATGAAAGTCGATTGACGAAAGAGATTACAGTAAAGATTAACTAGTTGAAGAATAGTGAGAGAGTGATATTTTTATCAAATGTCTCAGTACCTCCGAGTAATGAGACATTTGACAAGCTCAGCCCATTTGAGGAACCCGCTAATAGTCAGTGGCGTGCACTGGCTTTTACGACAAGGTAGGCAGTAATAGCCAAGGATTCACACAAGACACATTCACACAGACAAGTTACCTATGTATAGGTAACTTGTCTTTACATACATGTCGAAACATAGGTACCTACATATCTACTCACTCACAAAACACAGGAGCTTCGCTATCCAATGTCGTGAGTAGAACAAAAAAAGATCTAGCAATAACTCTATCATTAGGTCGGGTAGCCAAAATACTAAGGTAGGCAGTGTCTTTTTGCCTATATGGTGTGCACGCCACTGCTAATAGTTTACTGCATACCTACACTGCTAGTCAACATAATCCAAACAGCAAGTAATAAAAAGATCCTACTATAGTTACACTAAAGGAATAGCTTAGTCAGTGATATTGCACAACCGACAGAGGGGAACCAAAAAACCACCGATGCATAACATCAAATGACACAGTTTAGGTTTTAAAGAGATAACTCGTGTAGGTGTAACGGTATTTCGTATATGTAAATTTGTGGTAAAAACGCATTTGTAACATTAAAATAATTAAATGTTCATCGACCTTTAACGAGGAAAACAAAAATATTGAAAAGGGCATGCTTCGGTGGTTTGGGCATATGGAGTAAATGGATGAAAATCGATTGACGAAAGAGATTTATATGGGTGATGTAATGGGCCGGGTGAGTAGAGGTCGCCCAGAAGGACATATACAGACCAGATTGGTGATGTCCTGGCCGAAGGTGGCGTGAAAAGTACTCGAAACCGGAGGTCATGTATGAAAAGATGTATGAATGTAGATGAAGCGAAAGGTATGTCAGGACCGTGACAAATGGAGATCTGTAGTCTCTGCCTACCCCTCTGGGAGACAGGCGTGAAGTGTATGTATGTACAAAAATATAGTTAAAATAAACTTCAATTCTATAGAACTATATCTAAGCATGACTATTCGAATTAGGCCAATCTGGCTAACAAGGGTCCACCAAGATTTTCGATCGATTGTTTTGGAGGAAGCTATCGACTAATCCATTCTGCCATCGATCGTTGACTTCGATTGACAATCGATAGATTGGTGTAGTAATACCCGTACTTCTTCTAATACTAACAATTAAATGTATCCGATCCTTAAATAAGTATTGGCTGGACACTTATCCATAGAAAATTACCACCATAGACCCGTATTCTGAAACTACCAACTACTAAAGCATAAATATCTGCCCAAGTAGGTAACGTTTATCTCACTCTCACTTATCCTGTTTTTATAAAAGAGACAAACCATGATCACGCGTAATTTGAGTTTCAGACACCAATTTTAGTTTCAGAATACAGAACATAGATTCAACTGTCAGCATAATAAACAGCCGGGGCGTTACTCCTTCGGGTTTTTTAAAATGGTTAGGTTTTCATTGTTTTCACAAAGTTAGACACATCATCATAGAAAATAGTGATAACCCAATTGCAATTTAAAATTGCCGAAAGGGTTAAACTTAGGCAGTTATTGTTGTACAGTCGACTCAGAATTTGGTCTACCACCCTAAGGTCATTGGACGCTAAGATTAAATTTTATTTGTCTTAATATAGCCCTCAACCTTATTGTAGTGACATAGGAAGTGTCATCAAAACTTACAGACCACTTTCTCGGGCGCAGGACGTACCGACTTAATATACCAAAAGTTTTTTAGTATGCAAAAAAATAAATCTAGTTTACAAAAAAAAATCGTGTTAATAATTTCTTCCTGCATATGCAATAAGGTGTCCCCTCAAGGGACACCAAAGAAGAAAATTACTTATATGACGGCTCGCAAAACAGGTTATTATTTTCCTACAGGCTTCCTGATTATTGCCTGGGAAATTGGCATCCTGCGGTATGCGGTTACGGGCAAAGACCTTGCTGACTACGCGCATAACTATACAATCGATTATCTTCGGTATCTACGAGTATACATACTTATAAAAAAAAAACTTGGTCCTGGATATCAGATATTTTGTCGCCGAGTGGAAAACTCTGAATGTTAATAGCCTAAGGTGAAATAGGGTTCCGGAAATAGTTTTATCCCCATGATTTTTTTCTCTCTCACATGATAGTAATATTCTAGAGGATGATTCTTGCAAATAAACTCAAAAACGACCAGACGAATTCCGATAATTCTTTCACCACTGGAATAGGTACTTCATTGTCCCGACGTAAAATGGTCTTAATTCAAACGGAAACGAAATAAAAACACCAAAATATCCAACAAATATGATAAGAATGAAGTGACAAAGCCCATGGAAAAAACACTGACATGGTTAATTTGTCACGTTCATTCAACAATTAGGTCTTCCGACAATTTATTTACAAGTTTAATTACTTTTCCCAATCGAACATCCGACATTATTCACGACAAATTGCAGCGGGCTACAACACCGATACTCACTCACTTTCCAATAGGTAGGTAATTACGACAAAACATTTTAGTTTCGCTTTCTAGAGGTGAATCATGCCAAAAACAAATTCTAGGTCTATTTACATAGGAAGAGATTGACAGATGAGGCAGTATTTCAAGATCTTCTAGGTTCGTTCGGTATGATTGATGACAATGCTAGGAAATGTTCGCGAAAGGGTCAAAACCGGATACTCGTTACTCCGGCTCATAATATACAGGAATAAAGGAATAAACGTTAAAGTTTTCATCTACAATCACATTTCGATATTCATTGCCAAATCACCACGTGTACCACGTGAATATTTGTAAAAAGTGAAGCTATTGAAAGCGTTAATTTTTTTTTGTTATTAACGTGAACAATGAACTTGTGATTATAATTATTGTTGTGGTGTTGACATTTATTTGTTCCAAGCTCGATTTGAAACAAGCAATTTTTCAATTGTATTTTCGAATCTGTCGTGCCAAATCCTTGTAAACATATGCCTAATAGATAGATGCCGTTTACAAATAACAGGTTTAAAACCAGAGACATGAAAATGACTAGGTAAATACTTCTTTAACTTACTTACACAAGCTCGCTGTATGATGAGAAGTGGTTACATTACGAAGACTTGTCTATTTAAAATTTCTCGCTTGTAATGTATACATACCTGAAACAAGAAAAGCAAAATAATTAATTAAAGAAGCCTTAATGACGTAAAGAATTGCAACCAGTTAACCCGTAATTGCGGGGTGAACTTGTATGGTTTCTCTATGATACCATGAAAAATATCTTGCTATTTTGAACCTTATTCCATATAGACATATGGCTTAGATACCGGGGTGTACATTGTACACTCGTATAGTCTTAGTCAAGAGGAACTTCACTTAAGGTTTTAGACATGAGCACTTATTTGATGAGAAACCTTGGACATAATGATTCAAGTTTACATTGGTGATGTCACCGCACGCTTTCAAAAGCGATTAAAGACATCATATTATGTTACATTGCCATCGCCCTGCAAACTATGTAGCACAAACCTTATAAAAGTGTAAAAATATACTGTGAGAAAATTCTCTTCGGAATCCCGCTAAAAGTTTAAGGACCTTATTCTGAAACAATACTCAGTACTCAAGTGACGAGTGAGCATACTTTGTCTCCTTTACACAAACACAATGAGAACGAGATAAACGGTAACTGAGCATAGATAGAGAATAGGGATCTAAATAAATCTCATATTAAAAAGAATGATTCCCGAATAAGAAATTTTCTTTAAAAAAAAAATCAACTAAAGAGCGAGTCCGAAAACGAACGATCATAGAATAAAGTATTTGCATCTCTTTCAATTCCTACCCCACTATCTTTGATAGGTAGATTTTATTAGAAAATTCCTCAATTTTGATGGTAAGATTAAGAGACGAGGAGACAGCATTGGCATCTCTTACGGTTCGGTAAATGATGCCACTGCTAAACGATGTACAAGAAAACATGTCTAACACATTTCCATGTATACTGATTATCCCGTATTTCACTAACAACTGACCAGATTACTAGAATCACGTCAAACATTTTGTTCGTTTGACATCCTGTCTGATGTTAAGCAGCTACGGTCGAGCACTCTTGTTCATTAGTACCTATTTACCCGTGACTTGAACGACATGTTTTGTCACGCATGTTTGGCCTGTAGAAACGTTCACGTTATCTATTTCAACACAGGTCAAGGAGATTATTCCATCTTTATAATATTCTATAAGATCTAAACACGAGTAACCATTCTACAAGTATGAAGGTACATGTATGTATGTACGGCCGTTTTTTGCATGACAAAGTAAACAACTATTCAATTGAAGCTGAGCCGTGTCCATTAAGTTCTATCAATTACACGTGGTTGATACCTACTTACTACTTAGTACAATAGTATAATGAACTTTTAAAAGGCCTCAAACGTAAATTGATTTTATTCGGTTTGGAGATCATCCTTCCGTATAGTTAGTTGAATACTATACAGCTTAACCGAAAGTAGGTACTCGTTTGTTAGGACTAAGATATTACTAGCTGACTGTTCCGTGTTGTTTTTTACCATAATTTTGTGTTTGCTTATGTAATTTTGCATTTAGCATCCATCATCGTGTAACATTGTGCCCGAGCAACAAATCCTGGTTTCTCCTCATGCTGCCATTGTCCTAAGGTCGCATAGCATGCAAACATGAACCTACTATTATCTAGATTAGGCTCAAAATATTTATGACGTGTATACCGTTCCATTACATTTTTCCATGTAGCTATATTCCTACAGTCAATTCGTTCTGTAAAAAAAACGGATGATTCAATTTTGACATGGGTTCTCAACACCTGCTAAGAAATATATAAATCCTACCATTGTACGTATGGTATTGTTGGAATCTAATTGATAATCTAATTGATCATGAATATACCCTACTAATTGATTCGTGATATTACATAACTAATTATCATACAATTTTATCTGAGAATATGATTACAGTTCATGTTTGTATAAACAAAAACATCAACATATTGATACCTAGTAAAAATTTACGCGTAAATTAACTTTACACTCATCGTAACGTAAAATATATGCGTAGAGTAACTACTTACTTACTTCATTTGTGAAGTCTCTACATAGCACTTCGATTGTATCACCTTGAATCTCCTAGTTGACTCACGCAATGTTATTTTTTTTTTCTATCCAAACTTCAACAAAGGTCAACCATCAATGGATATGAAACGGGGCTCGGCTGTATCGTGCTAGCTTTCGCACTAGACCTTGGTTCGCAAATCACGAAGGTAACAGTGCTTTCTATAAAACTTTTGACAGTATTTTATTTTTTTTCTATTTGACCGTTGATTCGATCCTTTGAAATATAATCAATGGATTTTTTTTCTCTCTATTTTGGGTATTGTTGTTCGGACAAGGTTTTTCTTGTAAATTAAATATTATACGTATTCAATAATGTATGTCTTTAAACACCAAGAACCGATGTATGTACATTTTTTAAAAATAAAAAAATAAATACACTTCACGCCTTTTAATCCCAAAGCGGGGTAGGCAGAGTCACTTGCCTAATAAGCAAATGCCCACGGTTCACCAAGCGTATTTACGTAAATTTTTTTATTGCATAGTTAACACCATCCTGCCTGATGTTAAGCAGCGATGTGGTCGACGATGGAACACACCTAATTCATTAGGTACCTATTTACCCGTGACTTAAGACCTCCAGACTATACTGCGCAGAAAACACAGACTCCGGCAAGTAATGCCACATCTTGGCAGTTCGCACTATGAAAGTTGACGCAAACATGTATGCATAGATCAATGGATGTGGAAGAAGCAATTGAGGTATGTTACTTTCTAGCCCTCCGAAATACTGGCGTGATTTTATGTAAGGATGTGTACATGTATCAAAATCAGCTTAAATATTTCTATCACACAAACCACTCCAAACTGCACCAATTTGACATCATCAGCACACACATTTGTACGATACGGAATGATTTACAAAATTAGGTACTAGCTCCATCTATTGCAAACCTAAACAAACATGGGTTCCCCTTTTACGGGATTTAATGTAAACACAACCCGATGCGTCACCGAAGCTTTCGCATTTCGAACCAATCATGGCGGCTCACCGGCGATTTCCCGCCTATTTGCCGACCAACCGCGCACGCCGCCAGATGAGATTAGCCGCGCTACGATTGGTTGCAGCCGGGCCTCCGAAATACCAATTTACCCGTAAGTTCGAAATTTAATTTCGGGAATTATTTTTAAAAAACATTTTTCGTCTCCACACAAAATAGGCGACGTTATACCTAGGGAGCATTTTATATGGAGATTAAAACAAGTAAGCTCGAGGTCCTTTTACACTGAATATACGCTAGCCGAGCCATGAGTATTTGCTTAGCAAATGCCAATGCATACCCCCACTAGGAAATTAAAAGGAGTAGGCTTAATTAATTTTATCTCTTACTAACGGCTATAAAAAGTTACAAAAGAAAACAGAAGTTATATTTTTTCTATATAATATATTCGGTTCCTATGTATGCTGAGCTGTATCTTTGAAACTACGCAACGAATTTTGATGCGGTTTTCTTTAGATAGGGTGACTTTAGAGCAGACCACTCTCAATAATGCTTTTAGTAAAATAACGTTTTCAGCAAGTGTTTAATAAACTAATCCTCCAACGAGCGAAATCCCAGTGCAGTTTTACACAATGTGCAAAAAACCTATGAAAATTGGGATTGCCTCATCCGTTACATTGGGCATAATCGAATGAATTAGCAGTCAAATAGGATTATGCTAAGTGGACGAGTCTAGTCGCGTGGTATGCGCATACATTACAAGGATGTACACAATCATATTTGCATATTGGGGTTCACATTCCAAGCTATTAAGGAACACGTAGCGCCATGGGTCGTAGGACAAGTTATTTTTTCATTGCATAAAAAATGTTTTTTTTTGCATCGTAGAGAGCAAAACAGGATGGTTTAAGCAGCGCTACCCCCTAATACGCAAAGTAGGCTCTGGTTTTAAGACCTGGCGTCAAAGATCGTTTTGGTTAAATAAATATTTATCCTAATACGTATATTACTCCGGTGGGCATTTGATTAGCAAGTGTCTCTGCCTACTCCGCTTTGGGTTTAATGTGTGTGTGTTTTTTTTTATACTTCTATAACTTACAAGGTACGGTCAGCGAATGAATTGGTATTCTCTAAGGTTGAATTTATTCAAGAAATTTATTTTCCTCCATGCCACCTTGTAAAATCCATTTTTCTTAAATTAAAGATATTAAGGATAGCACAGGAAGCATTAACAATAATATATTACTTTTTTGGTCGACAGTACCAGTTTCCCTTGCTGAGACATAACCGTAACGACTAATTTATTACCAAAGTACACAAATAATGCAATTCACGTGAACTGCCAAAGCGTATGGGCGGACGGTTTACTATTAACTAGCCCCTTTACTTGTGTCGACCTAGGTCCAGTTTAGGCGCGCAATAGCCGTATTTTACTGCTGTTTAAATGCACTATAAACGTTGGGTGACATCATACAAACGTAGGCGACAATCTCAGAAGACTATTTGAAAGGTAAAATTCACAAATAGCTAGCTACAAGTATGCCGGATAAAAGTAAGTAAGTAAAAGTGCTCTGTCTGTGAGATAAACCACAACACCACTGCGATCACCAACGATGATTGTTGGCATTTCCCCCTAAACGATCATGGAAGTCATTGGGAGAGGCTCTCGCCCAGCAGTGGACGTCATCTGACGGATGATGGTGTCAAATTCAATATTTCAAATGTTCTATCTGAATTGCTTTACGTTAGCCAGTTTACTGGTTATCTCATATTATAACAAGGTTAAGATTTGATTGGTTGTTTGCATGAAATAGGCTTCAGTACCTACTGCGTCTATTTAAAAAAATAGTAATCCCCTGAACCAAAAAAAATTACTTACATTTCACTTAATCAGATCGAATATATCTCATAGTAACAAATATATTTTATGAGTACCCATGAGTACAGACAAAGGTTTTCGATTTTTGTTTAAATCAAAATATTGCAATTTCACATAAAAAATACAACCGCGTTTTGTAAGAGATTAGAGATTATTGAGCTTATTTATTTATGGTGTGCAAAGAAACATGAATCTTACAGCGAAGAATAAAATAACTAATTTACTATTGAGTAAGATGTAGTAATACTTGCACTTATACGAACGCGGTACACTTTACAATCGACGTAAAGCGTTGGGCAAGGAATGATGCTTCGGTGAGCTCATTGTGTCTATAAATTACTTAAACTATTTATGCTTAAATGAAAAATGTATCACAGGTATATGCAATACTAGCTGCAAAACGTTGTTTTTGCCTTCCTTTGGAATCACTCTATCTATCAAAGACAACCACATCAAAATACGTTGCGTAGTTTTAAACATGTAAGCATATATAGGTACAGACAGCGGGAGGCGACTTTGTTTTGTACTATGTATAGACTTGGACTATGTAAAAGTTAGAGTAGTTATTTATTAAACTTACGTATGTGCAACTACACACAGAACATATAGAAACAGTGAATTGAAAGCCTTTAAAGCAATTCATGCAGCCCAGAGGTAAAGTCTTCACAATAAACAAATAAAAACATATAACATTACTTTGAAGAAGAAGGCACCAACTTGATTTTCTCATTGATGCCATTGTCAGAACGGGGAACATTGCCACACGGAAAGTACCAGCACGCAAATAAAAAAAATAATCTTCAAAATTGGTTCACCCAGTCGGAAGCTACGAGGTAACATAAAACGTTAAAAACCATCGAATTAAGATGTTCCTTCTTTTTTCAATTCGTTTAAAAACAGTCGCGAATATAACCATGCTCTTACTTCTATCAACTCTGATTAATTGGTCGTTTCTGTTATAAGTCACAAAAAGTGAAAACATAACACGAACAGAGTTTAAAATAATTTTATAGAGAAAAGAACCAACTTCAACCAGTACTAGACACTTCGCCCATACATTTTTTTAAATTTTCCATCCATATATGTATATTTTTTTACCATCATCAAACCCTGATTCCCTTATCATGGGACCACCTTGGAGATATGTATGAAGTCGTTTAAAAACGAAGTGTGGTTGTGAAAATGAAAACGAATATGATTTGGGTCAATAACCAAAAGAGAAAGATGAAACTCATCAAGCGAAAGATGTCCTAACTAAATATGGAAACTTGTCTCATAGTCGGCAGTTTTCGTGACATAACTAGAACAAAGAATAGTCATTGTGTTGTGCTATAATATAGGGCTATTGAAAAACAGTTTTGTACACCTCAAACTTTTACAATAGAGAGTGTCACAAAAGTCGACATCAAAAATATTGTAAAAAAAAATTAAGCAAGTATTTTTTTTCTTATTTTCATCGGCAAGACGGAATAAACGTATTCATGTTCGTAGGAACAGCCCCCCTAGCACGGCGCTCCAAGAAATAAGTGACAAGACATATAACACGCTGTGATTTGTTGAAACAAGCCGAGTCGCACGAAGCGTGACATAACAGCCAATCACAGCGCGTGGTTATTATATGTCGTGTCTCTCTTGACGCGCGTGCTAGGGTTGCAGGAGTGAAAAAAAGGACACGTAACGGGATGAAAAATAAAGTTGTAATTTTTTTTGTTGACTGTGCAAATCGTGCTAATGCAAGGAAATAATGGTACATTGATGCGTACGCGTGAATCATACTAGCTACGTACTATATTGCGCTAGGCAACAATCAATATAATAATTACGTTGGTGAACTCGCTAACGATTGTATCTCATTCGTTTCACAATCGTTACTGGCGCGGGATCTCTCCGCTTTTAAACAATTATATGCCCTTTCTTAATATTACGGAACACATTACACACCTATTTACATTCAATGTATAAGTTACTTAAGCCTTTTAATATAATTTGCTATGCATCTGGGACTCGTGCCTGCCCACGACTGCGTCGCCCCGACGCAATGGATTTAGCAAGAACAGGTGCCGGTTGCACCTTTCTCAGTGCATTAGCAATTCTATTACCACGCGTCCTTGCTGCTGCACAGCTAGTAAACTCTTACGGCTTTACCAATTCCGTCACTGTACCAAGCTCAGCTTATGTTGTCAGTTGTACGTCAAATATAGAGTAACCAGATTTAGTAGAGCTGTAATAACTTCGGTATAAGTAACAACACGTTTATTGGTTAGGGGGTTACAGTCAGTAGCGTGCACTGGCTTTTACGACTAGGTAGGCAGTAATCTCCAAGGATTGACACCTATGTATAGGTAACTTGTCTTCATGAAATATAGGTAGGTACCTACCTATCTACTCACCCACAAAACACAGGACCTTCGTTAGCCTATGTCGTGTACAACAAAAAAAGATCTAGCAATAACTCGGTTATTAGGACGGGTAGCCAAAATACTAAGGTAGACAGTGTCTTTTTACCTGTAAGTTGTGCACGCCACTGGTTACAGTGTTATTCATAAAGCGTTAGTGGACTGCTAGATAAGTTCTCAAGAATTAGTTATCGTCATCATAATCAGCCACAATGTCCACTGTTGGACGAGGGC
>SJJU01072863.1:0-18300 GCA_012932125.1 Conopomorpha cramerella | reverse complement strand
TAGATTTTTTTTAGAGCTAAAAATGTTCTTGATCCCTAGACACTTTTGATGTGTGTACATGACCGATGACAATGAATCCATACAATGCCATAGTATAATACAACTTCAACACTTTCACAATAATTGCATGCCTTAGAAATGTATAAAATTTCTTTGAAACCTACACAAAGGTATTTTATAAGTACTTTCCTCATATCTACTTTACCTTTGATATCAGTCAATACATAATGTTCTTTAATGTTTATGTTGTTTTGGCTTCCCGCCAAAAATGTTTAAGCGACATTTAAGTAATTTTACAGGAGAGTGACTTAAAGCTTAAATAAAGCAATGTTTTGGGAGAAAAACACATAATGAATGTATGATAAAGAAAAAGACTACCGCGTAAGCGACATCAAACTACGTCATAGAGGTATGAAACCTAGACAAATTGACGCAGAAAAAAAGGGGGATCCAAACTGCATACTCAACTCATTTTGGCAAAAATGTCGCTTAGGGTATTTTGGCTGTCAACCATCGATATGATGAAGCTAGTTCAACTAGCTACAAAACTTTTCAAATGATTAGTCTACAAGCGATGAACTTTAGCCCAGTTGGCCTCCCCTCAATGAAACGCAAGCGAGTCACAGGGGTGAAGTCGTTTTACGATATTGTTCGCACAACTAGCGACATCTGTTGAGCTGAGTACCTTCTCGTTGTGAATTTTGCTTCAAAGTTTTTGTTACTATGTATTTATTCTTACAAATAAACAAAAAACGTCTCCAATTTTCCTTTAAAATAGTAGATAGTCTTATTACGTTATTTTATTAGGGTATTTGTATTGACAGCTCTGTTCGGTATTAGAAATCTAGGTACCCAATAGATTTTTTTTTCTTTTTCAAACTTCACATGTTAAGAGACAATCTACGGGTCGTATATCATCAGGAATTGTTGGGAATAGTCTGTCCTTTTCACACAAACACAATTAGAGTGAGACAAACGCTACGCCTGAGCAGAGATCTGTTCACGAGAGGAGTTTCAAAATAAGAGTCTAAAAGACGCTCGGTAAAGGTACTGACAAAAGCAGTCCGTGGCTTGTTTTAGGGTTATTCCCGTAATCGCTAATATGATTGTTAGAAGACAAATCTTTGTCAAATTGACAACCATCGGGTTAACTTACGGGAATCGCTGTACAAGTCTGTCACACACTTTCGTAGCTTTAATCTAACGTGGTATAATTTTGTGAGTTCAGGGAAATTAGATGTACAATCAAATAACCAAGATGCAGCCAGCAAACAAAGGACCCGTTGACAATGTATACTTACATACAAACAAACGCTACAAATGAGTTGCGGTACAAAGTCTCATTACATATTATATTACAAAAAAAAACTGTTAGTCTATGAGAAACTGAGAGCGTCTGTGGTCCAGTTGGTCGGATACTTGACTTGTAACCGGGAGGTCGCGGGTTCGAGTCCGGCTACTGGACGTGTACCAATGGGACTCTGTTTCAGAGCCTATGTACGCAACGCAACGCTCGTACGGTGAAGGACAACATCGTGATGAACCCCGCACACCACAAGGTGTGTGAACTCTATAACGGCGATGGGCTCACCCCCTGTCACGTTGGGTTGAATTCGCTTGGTGAACCGTGGGCATTTGCTTAGCAAGTACCTCTGCCTACCCCGCTTCGGGATTAATACCCCTGGCATCAGATCAGCTCTAAATCCAGGGAGCTAAATATCGTGTGATTATCAAATCACTAATACTCTAATTCTTATTTTGTTAAGCTCAATGTTACCCAGTAGAATACAGGAAAATAATAAAATTATTAATGTGAAACTTTTATTACATCGTCTCAAACTTTTTCGTCTGTGTGTTGCATGTCGCGTGACGGTCGGCCGCGGAGTAGGGAGTTCCACTTGTACCGTGGTTTCGTAAAACCACACAACTTTTTAAACTGCACACACAAAAAAGCGATAACAATTGCTATTCGACGCGGAATTAGATTCGGTGTGAATTAAGTTTTAGTTAGGTTAGGTTACACTTTAATTAGTTGTGATTATATACTACGCGAAAAAAAGCCTGACCTAGGTTTTGACCATTTTCTTAGGAATTGTGGATAGCTGGATAGTTTATGATTAGACTAGATGGCAATTCATTTACAAAAGATTTAGCAAATAATAAACACAACAAGGATTATTAACATCTGTCAAAAATGGCACAATAGTCAAAACATTATGTAGTATCTATGTCATAATCAAATCGACTCAACAGTACAGTCATACAAACACACATAACTTTACTCCTGGTGACAGTGAGTCATACGTGAAAGCAAAAGTATTACAATAATTTAAACTTGACCTCTTACAAGTTCAGTTTTGTCAAGTTACACACTTGGCTTAGCAACATCGCTAAATCTAGTTTCATCAGCATATTCGTTTCGTATTAATTTATTTTTAAAGGCTTAGTCATCCTTTTCGCTCGACCTACTTTCATGTGGCCAGTAACAAACAAGTCTGGACTTGACTTTTTTTTTTTTAATTTTATGTTGTTTTTTTTTCTCATTTATACACCATCGAAGCCCGTCTCATTTTTATTCAGATCATGCGACTTGCGCTCGTCAACTTTTACGGGAATTTCGTTTTTAATTTGTTGACGTTAGAGTTCATATTTTTTTTTTAGATTGACGAAAGAGTTAGTGTATATCGAATCAGTAATGATGCAATGATGCTAGGTTATTGAGTTTGAATTGTTGATGCTATAGTGTGTGTTATGTTGAATAGTCTATTATTGTCCTTATAAGCTACATAGGATATTGTTAGTATCTATTGTTATGTACTAGATGTCATGGTTTTAAAACAGTTTAATGTAAACCTATTGCGAAGTATCGATACTTCCTTAAAGATTACGCTTCATTGGTCGATAACAAAGGCTGATGATAACAACCCTATCTGCTATGCGATATTGCTTTGCAATAACTATAAATTTTGTACCATCGAGCCTCTTAGTTTTATGACTATTACAGGTAAGTACATAATTAATGATACGAGGTAAACAATATTAGGATATACCTATAACAGTAATATGATAGCGGGGAATTGAGGCCATAACTAGCTAGTAGTCAGTCTGCCTTCCAGTGAACTGGGCATAAAATACAAAATTAAGTGGTACTACAATGCCTGTATTCTAAAACTTCCCTCAAGCGCGTTCAAGTTGTGTTCTTGCTTCAAGCTGTGTCTCATTCTAATCGTGTTTGTGTAAAAGGGACAAATTATACTCAGGCGACACTTTAGTACTGATTATTGTTTCAGAATACGAACCTAAAACTTGCAAAAAATAATTTATTAATCCACTAGCTAACCCGGCAAACGTTCTTCTGCCATTAGACATTATTATGAGTGTATTACTGAAAGTATTTACTTGTACATATTATACATATAAACTTTCCTCAAGAAACACTATGTATTAAATAAAACCGCATTCAAATCCGTGTGACAGATCTACGCATACAAAGGGACAGACAGAGGGAGGTGACTTGTTTTTTGCTATGTATTGATGATTTGAATTTAAAACCCATAAACGTAAAGTTGAACATTTTCCAATAGTAAATTTCCAACAATAACGATAGATTAGAGTCGGTTAAACATAGTTTATCTCTTTTACACAAACTTGATTAGAATGAGACAATGATACTCGATCCGAGATCGGTGTTCCAGAGCAGTTGCCGAATACATATATCTAAGTGTCGACAGACTCGTCGATAGTGGCAGAAATTGTGATAGGTGTAATGTGAGCTTAAATATGTAATTATAACTTAACAGTTATGATAGTAATAGATAAATTAATAGCCTAATACTGATATTAAACAGTACTAAAGACCCATAAACTGTCATCCGGAAGCCCTAGTAGGGTGGAGGGAATGTACTTGAAGATAATCAGTATTGGATGTACCTACCTCCAATAATAATAACAGCACGCATAGTTAGATAATTCTTATAACAGAATTAAGATAATCCTCTTGTGCATATATTATGCGCTCTCTCACAATATCTCGTTTTCAAAAACCCACACACACACAATATCAAAAGTGTCTAGGGATCGAGAACATTTTTAACTCTAAAAAAATCTAATTTGTTTAAATCAAATCTAATCTTCTGGATTGGTCTCCTAATTCCCCATGCCTGTATCAATGACATATCACCGCATTTTGAATAAATGATGAATGAATTCAGTTTTTATAAAATATATTCTTGATGCAATCTTCTAAAATGTACTTGATCCCTAGACACTTTTGATGTGTGTATATAAAAAAACGATTTTTACTAGCCCTTGACTAAAACGACCACGTTATTAATTAAATACCTCTTCACTGTAGTAAGAGTAAAAAATAATAATAATAAGGTTATTGTAACTAAAAGTATGTACATACATTTATTGATCAGTTACTAATGTGTACCTTTACATAGCACTGGTATTATAATTAAATTAAAGAAGAATTACATAGTATACGTAGAGTTTAAACATTTGACATCCTAGATAGGTTAAAAGGCAACCTGTGTTAAGGACTACCAAGACAACATAAGTGATGTGGTATTGATTCCAAAATAGGAGTCTGGAAGAGTATTTGAATTCTTAATTTATGTATCAATAGTAACATATCTGTGGTTTAACTAGTGAAGCTCGAGTCTAAACTAGTTCATTTGTAAATTGATAAAATCAAGTCCAAATTCGGACTTTATTCGGGTTTCATTCGCGAAAAGATTTTCATTTGCCGTGGCACAAAATTGGTATACCTCGGGACTACAGCGTACCTTAATTATTTTTATTTGCTGATGATGACTAACTCCATCGTAACAGGTACAATGGCGTTGTAACCGTCACTGAGACAAACGTTTCTTGAACTGTTCAATAAAGGATTGTACGATGGAGACCAGCTCACGGTCTAGTATTTATGAATTTCTTTAAAAGTCAACAGTCTTTGGTTTTGGCAGTCATCTGACGAAACTTTGTAGTGGCGTTTGTGATACAACGAAGTGTACCTGTGCCTTTGGCTACCAGTTGTCTTAATTCTTAAGAATGGTAAGTGATTTTTTTTTTCTCTACATTATTCTGTTTCTTTTTCACAAAATGTCAGAAATTCATTTTTGAAATGTATCATGGCTAGGTTGGAATATTTGACAAGATATTTTATGTTATGAGATTTTCTTTATGTCAAAAGTAGATGTAATTCAATAAGTCATTTGGATGTGTTAAGTTTTCATGTCGTTGGGTTCAGTGATGACAAAAAAATTATTAACTCGTAATAATCCTACTGATTACAATATACAATTAAGTATTTTGAAATTCTGCAAACATAGTGAAAGAAAAATTATTTGCTTTGTTTTGTATTTCTGGTTTTGTAGGTTAAGTGGAGTGCTGGATGGAAATTAGACTTCGATAAATGTCTGGACTTTCATGAATTGTATTAAATGATTTTTTAGTCTTGAAGGAAATTAAAAAATATTACCTACCTATATATTGTTCATACTTACTTTACATTCATACTCTGTGTCATATGGCATATTTGTTTAATTAAAAAAGTTTTGAGACCTCCTTCTATCTACCGTCTATCCTAGCTTAAAATTCATCGCATACAGTCTAACAAAATTATGAAGTATTACTACGCTACTACATCTACAATAAAATCGTTTAAAAATTTGCTACGTTCGTACACAATAATATTGGCATGCGTCGACTGAGTTATTTCTTTTTGCTTTAAAAATATCACATATTGTGTGCAGGACAAAGTAATGTGAAGTGTCAAAATTAACATCCACTTAGGTTCGCGTTTGTTTACAAATTTAAAATTGCTTTGCTTTCGAAATTATCGCCTCAAATTTATTTGAGAGGATATTTTTAACTTCTTGCCGAGTTCGTTAAATCAGTTTTAATTGCTTCTATGAGCACTCAACGCTCTTTAGAACCAGCGACGTAACTTTTACACTGAAACCGTAATGGCCTGTAAATTCTCTAAAAAAAACCGTTTGAATTTCACAACAAACCTCACACCGCCTATGTCCAAACCGCGGAAACTCGTAAAAAAAAACATTTACGCAAACTACGCCAGTTTACCATTATCAAAATTGCCTCGAATAAAACGCCAGAACACACATTTCGCGGCGACCATAACCCGTGTCACAATATCGAATCGTAACTTGAACCTAAACTCGCTTTAAAACTGACTAACCTGCTCCGAGTAACGATACGTCTATCTCGGGAGAACAAAGAGTCGTTAAACAGCCGTCTGACGCGAAAAATAATGCTCGTGGCTGAATAAAGCTTCGCTAAACACCGGTAGCCGGCTCGAAGCCGAGTGAACTCGCTCCGACTATCAACCCCGAGTTTCTGCTACGTCACCTCACCCCATATTCTATAAGCATTCTGATTGGTCGAAACATTTTGCCGCGCTTTCTGAATCCTTGCTTTCGAAAAGTCACCAAGCTTCCCCTCTCCTCGGCAAACCTGTATACGTGCGAGAGAGAGCGAGACAAGCCGAGCAAATCATTACATCGCCGGTGCGATGCACTTTTGAGACGGAAATAGAGAATCTGTAGTAAACGAAAGGGAAGGAAGCACCGCGTGTGACGCCGATTGTACTAGTAGAGTGTGAAGGGAACGTGCTACCGTGCGCTGTACTATTTAAAAGTAAAATAGCTTGCATCTGTGTGCGCTCGTGTGCACGCGATGCACCTCACCAGCACATGCGAGTGGGGTTCGCGTCGAGGCATTGATGTGCACGAAGTATTATCCCTTATTACACGACTCGCTTCCGTGGACGCCGCACGTGCTCTCAGTCGCCCGCCGATCTCTTGCTCAGCGATAAAGTCTTGCACCGCTTGCAGCACGGAAACTAGACTTGGCGTGTTTACGTTCAATCGAGACTGCATCGCGCTCACTTCTCGCGATTTGTGTCATCGTCCTCGGTTATCAGTTGATGTGAACGGACAATGTCAGCGTTTCGGACTAATATTTTGTGACGAGCGTTATTGTTGTGTGGACTTGTGATTTGCTGTTTCGCCGGTGAAGTGGCGAAACAGTAAAACCAGTGATCTCGTCGACACCAAATCAATTCTGTTGTGTGAAATTGTGCCACTGTACTGTCGTGCCATTTTGTAGAGTGTGAAAAAATTTGAACTTTCAATTAAAGTCAAAAAATTTCAATAAACCGAACATTTTTGGAGAGAGCAAAGTATCCACCAGTTTGATCTCGTTATCTCGAAGACTGTGAAGATTGACGGCGCGAAAACTGTGTCGCTCATCGAAAAAGTTCTCGGAGGGCAATCCGACAACTGTGCCAAGAAGGCAAACCAGCATTTATGCATACAAAACAAACGCTGGCTATCTGCCGTAGATTTTTCCGCCGAAGGAGACGCGACTACGAATCATGGCTATAGCGTTTAACTTGCCAAGTGAGAGGGAGGCGAGCGAGGAGAACTTTTCGCGGCTGAACAGGCTGTTGACCGAACTGTACGAAGTGTTGTGCCACATATTGGTGTCGAGGCAGCCAGGGCCTGAGACGCAGGACGTACGGAGAGGTGAGTGCCCCCGGGACACTAACACCGCACCACCTTACCACTTAAGATGCAATTCGACCTACATCGTAAACCTGGTGATGGTAGTGGCCATCATAAAAGTGTCTCTCGCATCCTCACTCTTCAATTCAATAAGATAAACCACACGATGGAATATAGATAAGTACTTGTTGACGGTGTTACTGCATAGCAGTAAGGACTGTTGTTATGTAATTTTAAGTCCATCCGTTTGTAATTATTTTTTTTGTTGTTCTCTTGTACAATACAATATTTTTATTTTATTTTGAGAGATGTTGTGTCAAACTGCACTTAAATGGTGGATTGCCGAGACAAGCGATAATATTTTATTTTTTGTTTGTTTTTCGTTTCGGTGATTTTTGCAATCATTAACATCTTGAGCTTTGTTTCGCTTCTCGATCCGAATTTGAGTGAAGTTCGACAACCTACTCAACCAAGTGAAAATTATAACTACCTAATACTATGTCGACCGTAAATATTTTGATATGCCTGCATTTAATCAAAGTGATTCTCTGAATATTTTTTGATATTTTACAAGTAATTTTCATTTTGCCTTTAATCGTAAATAGTGTTCATAGTCTTACATTAATGACCATACATACATAAAGCAGAACAAAATAGTTATAAATGTTTATTGATAGCTTTGTTAAGTTTTGTATTTAGTTTCAACTTTCATTTGATCTCCTAATTATTTGTTTTACTGATAAAAGTGAAACATTATAATGATATATAGTATAATTTATTTTACTGATGCATTATTATTTGATTTCAATTTCAACATGTAGCATTTAGAAGATTGTATCTTAAATTTATGAAGGATCTCAAAGTATATTTTAGTTCCAAATAATATCGATAGTCATATAATTTGTGCAGTGTCACAATAGCTAACGGAAAATTTTTGATTTCATTAGAGACCAAATATTAGTTAATTATGAAAATCTTCAAAGTCTAAAACAATTTTGAATCGCTATGCGGATGACGTGACAAAGGTTATCTGTTTTGTTCGAATATTTTTTAACGAAATTTATAGTCTAAGTTGTAAATATTATGTACTTACTGTGCTTATTGGTCACATAAATTCCTAAATACTTAAAATATTTCCTTTTTGTTTTGAAAACATTGTTCTGTTTCGACAATTGTATATTATGATAAAATTTTACTCCTTGTATAAAGATTATACATAATAATTATGGATACTAGATTAGACTTTTTTTACAATTTGTAAATACTTAATGCATTTTGACATGTTTGTGATTTAAAAATTATAAGCAAGCATACTTTATAATAATATTACTGCTCTTATTATGTTCTACTGTATTAAATAATTAAGTGCCCAAACGATGTCCAAATTATCAAAATAACCATGATTGTGTTTGATAAAATACGCCCTTCATATAAAAGGCAATGTGAAATAAACATTATTTTGTAAAAATCTCTAATAATTTCATTTCATTTACCTCATACCTACCAAATATAATAAAAACTTAAATGTTGAATAAAAAACATCGCTGCTTAACATCAGGCAGGATGGTGATCAAACGCTTGTTCATAGTGATTAAAATAAAAAAAAAAACATCAAAGCGCAAAATCCACCAACATTGGAAGTAGGAAACAAAGTAACAGAACAACAACAAGCAAAAGATATTGAACTTATCTAACAAGAACCAGATCTCTGAAGTTGGCATGATCTCAATAATAGACGTGGAGCGAGTCACGAACCTAACATTGGCAATGGTACGCGAATGTTCACGGAAAGCGAAATTTGAACGCAAGTCGTCCACGACGACTGCAATGAAATCGAAACTCCTAGTGCACTCAGTCACACTGAGATAAACACTATCAGAATCTGATACACTTTGACTAAACAAAAATGTTACTGTTACGTAAATGTTGCCGGATTTTTGTACTTCTTGTCTTTTAAAATTACAATGGCTGCAGTGAATTTTTAAATTTGAATCGACGTTTTTTTTGTGTTTACTACTCAAGAGATGACATCTTTACTCTGTATTCGAGATATTATTAGCAGGTAGAAAATATCTGGAGCCATGGTACAAAAATGGTATTAAAGTTCTAAATTCGATCGTAGTATAGGTATCTACTAATTACAATAAAAAAATCACTTTTGTTTCAATGTAATCGTGGTATCAAAAGAGTACAGTGAAAAGCAGAAAAATAAACGATATGAAAAAAAAAATCTGTAAGGATCGTCGAACTTCACTCAATTTCTCACTTTTTATAGCATCATCAGTGTGGTCTACTATTGTCAAGGTAAGTCACGGTCGTTGCATTTGTATCTTCAGTGCAACAGCGTTTTGTTTAAAAGAAATGGAGAAACGCTTCGACGGGCACAATGATCATAATGTTGTTTATTTTTTGTTTTTGTTTTTGTTCGTCGAGGTCAAGGGATCGAATGTTGTGATTTCTTCGTGAAAAAAAAATAATGGGACTGAGTGTAATCGAATGTCTCCGAGACGTCAGAAATTGGGTGAAATGATTTTGATTTTTTATCATTGGTAGCTCTTGTGGCCTAATGGTGAAGACACTGAACTCAGCTATGGCAAGGTTGGATAAGTACTGTATCCATTTTTCTACACGGTGGAGAGAAACATCACGAGTTGAAATATCGAAATTTACAAGCATTGCTTCTGCTTACGGCTTAAGTATGTACTTGGACCGGTTGACTTTGATGCTACAGCACCTAACCTACTTCAGAAAAAATATCTTCTGAAAATGGGAAGCCCTCTCAAAGAGTAAGAAGAGTACTATACCGTATATGTATCACGGAAAAAGTTTTGTAGAAGTTAGATAAAAAAAACATAATAGCAGGCGTAAAAAAATCTCAAAATGATATACGCAAAATGGCTGGCAGAAGCTGGATGCGAGAAGCCAAAAACAGATCACAGTGGCGTGCAATTGGAGAGGCCTTTGTCCAGCAGTGGACAAGTATGATGATGATGAAAAAAATCGCAATAGACGAGTGCATCATCGTCATCAGTCACATGACACAATAAGCAGTAAATAATGTCAATATGGGCCTTCGGTTACAAATAAACTTAAATCTCCAAATCCCGTAGTCGGTTCCTAGGACATGCCAAGAAGAAAGGCATCTGATTCTGTTTACATCTAAACCAGATCAGCATGGGATAATTCTTTTTCTAATAGGCGATGTAAATAAAGTCACTCATGTTAAAAATATAGACAACTATATATATTATTGCGGTTCTATAAATTACCCCGATATTTTTTGCACTGATTAGAACAAGATCAACATGATCGTAAAAGCCACAGAAATAACTGAATCATCTATGGTTTAATTGTGGTCGTAAGTTTATTAACTATGCCCTAAATATATTTAAAAAGTTTAAAAACGAGAGCAACTAAGAGTCCTTTACAAACAAGCCCACATTTAGGCCTATCATAAATCCGCTTCCTAAACCTTTTTTTCAAAATCAAATGCATATAAAATCACCCAAGGATTATCCCCGAATCACATTCAACACTTTATACGGTAACCTTTTTGGCCATAATTTACCACTTGTGTCAGAGAGACAGAGTGAGCACTACACATTACGCTGAAGATAGAAAGGGATAGGATGCTTTCGTCTGTTTTTTTTTTTGACCCAGTGGAGCAATATTACGGCAGGCAATATTTTTTTTTTTCTTAATACACCCGATGCATCGAAACTACGAGAGTGCGAGTGTAGTAAATGTATTCCACAGGTGTTAAGGTTGAACAGAACAGGTGCCTTCTTCTTCTCTTTTTTTTTTGTATCTCCAATACTTTTTTTTTCCACGTCGAACTAGTCCGGACACGTTGAAAAGAGTTTTGTTTAAAAGCGCACTGTGAACCGTGTGCAGTCACTTCACTATGGTTTTGAAGCTTTTTTTTTGTGGAGATATCGTGGAGCGGATCCTAAGTTATTGCAACAGTTTTTTTTTTCTTTTGGAGAAAAAAATCTTTTGTAAAGTTTCTATAGAATATCGATTGCCTCCCGTTTACTATAGTAGGAAGGAAGGAATCATCTGCTAGTACCCAACTTATTGAGAATAAACCGGTGATGTACACTATTCTAGGTCAACTCTGGGTAGTTGGATCAAATACAAACATATTTTCAAGTAATAGGAGTCGAGGTTTTAGGAACTTCAACTCACAAATCACAGATCACTACCCACGTATCTATATATTATTATAATAAATTTTGTTATAAACTATTATTATGGAAGTCATATAATTATTTCGTTAAAGTAACGACTCTGCATCGAATTATTTTTAAATATAAATATCGATGTGGTCGCAGCGATATGAAGGAAAAGTAGCTGTTATTTTATTGAACAATTATTGAGCGTACCGTTCTTGACTACATAGACCAAATTGTATGGATTTGTTACCAAACTATCTTCCAATATGGTGTCGTCTACCGCATTAATTTGGGACCGCTGCACGTGGTGTTCACTGCTCAGCTATGAAACGAGGCTTTAATTTCTTCTGGAATCGTTCCTGGAAACGCTCTACCTTTCAGATAGTGGTTCAGAAGCTTTTTATAGTTTAAGTTAGGCAGTGGCGTGCACACCATATAGGCAAAAATACACTGCCTACCTCAGTATTTTGACTACACGACCTAATAAAAGAGTTATTGCTAGATCTTTTTTGTTGTACTCACGAAATAGGATAACCAAGGTTCTGTGCTTTGAGGGTGAGTAGATATGTAGGTACCTATATATCGTAAAGACAAGTTACCTATACATAGGTGTCAATCCTTGGGGATTACTGCCTGCCATGTCGTGAAAGCCAGTGCACGCCACTGAAGTTAGGCTATCGCCGAATTTCACCTATTGTCGAAGCCAAACTTTAAAACAATAAGTTGACCTTCTCATGGAAAGAGAGTATTATAGCTGGAATCTGAAATTTGATCACTCGCAATATGCACTCAAACTGAATAATCATTCGATAAAAGCAAGAACTAAGCTAAAGATCCTGGTCCACTTTATACTCTTTGCTTAACACCAAACTATCAAAAATATGATTGCTGTCTAATAGGAATTACTTATTGCTTTCCAATAGGAACATTATCTGTCTCGTTTCCCAACAGTAAATTTTCTAACATGACTGTATATTGCATTACCGTGATGATCTACACAGGATATATTAAAAAAAGACAAATATTTAAATTTCCATGAACGTTTGTTATTGGTACTTACTTTATCACCTATGTCTCAAAATTCTTCTCAATAAGTGCCTTTGTATCGCCTAAAGTACTTAAAGGTTGTTAAATCCAGCAAGTCCTCAAACGTATTCTCGCTAGTAGCTTCATCATTAGCAGTAACAGACATGTTACAAACAGTTGTTTGGTTGCAACACCTCTGACCTGCGACCCTGGCTGACCTCAATTCCAGAACTTTATTGATATTGCATATCGTATTGGTTTTGTTTATGGTTTCTGTTGGAGTCTTCTTGTTCATGTTTTTGGGATTTTCGTTCGGATAATAATTTTAGTTTGTCTTTACCAGTACAGAGTTCTGAAAAGTGACTCGGTCATAACTTGTAACTTAGAGAATAAGACGAGAATCGCTCCACGGTAGGCCTCACTTTGGAAATAATTGATGATGATCTGTAGTATAACTACTGTGGCAGTGGGCCGGCCATATTAGCCGTAGAACCGATGACCGTTGGGGAAAACGAGTTCTCGAGTGGAGACCGCGTCTCGGCAAACGGAGTGTAGGACGCCCTCAGGCAAGGTGGACTGATGATATACGCAAGATGGCTGGCAGAAGCTGGATGCGAGAAGCCGAAAACAGATCACAGTGGCGTGCAATTGGAGAGGCCTATGTCCAGCAGTGGACAAGTGTGGGCTGATGATGATGATGATAACTACTGTTATGCATAGTACTATAACTACTGTTATAGTAGTAATGCTACTCTAGCTTCATCACAAGGCATAACAGGTCAGCTAAGATGCATGAATGAGAAAATTACTGTTTATGAATATGCTACTACAACTTAAGTTATTGAGAAGGTCACATAGCCCGTGAGATGTATCGTGTTCCGAAAGAAGGAATAGTGCACGTAATTTTTCATATTACTATGCACCTCATTATTTATAAACTACGTAGTTCTTTGTCATATTGGCCGTTGCAGAAGACGATTTATTATAAAACGTTTTCAAATCAGATATTTATATTTCCGACGCCGCTGCTATCACAGTCATCTAGAGACAATTTGTCAGTGACTCAAAATAGTTTATAATAAAAAAAATCTGTAAACGTTCCTTTAAAACAATATTAAAGTCGTCACAATGCATTTTATGTTTTTACTTTATCACCGGCTCATCAACTAAGTATTATGTTTCCAGAAATTCATTATCGTGATATTCCAACAATCGTCTGCTATAAACTAAAGTCACATTACAAATGTTTTCGGATGCAACATCTCTTCACCGAGATGAGTAGCGTTGATAAAATGCATTTAATAAAAAGAATCATCCTATGCAGCTACTGGTCTTGTTCAATCCGAATCATTATCTTCAAACGAAACTTTAATGTTATCTTCACCAAATATCAGTGGCGTGTTAAGCCCTCAGGTTGTCTCGACTTGCTGGAATAATGGCTCGACACTTTGTTTGTCTTTTAAACGTATACATACTGTATTCTTCATTTTGCTCTTGTTGTTTCTTTGAAAATAACAGTCAGATTATAATAGAGTATTAAAATATACTAATTTTCGAAACGAACGATTTGAGTATAAGAGCCAAGGTCCTAAAACTATTGTTTTGAAATGCTCTAACAAATATTGCAGTCAGAAATATTAGGTACCTACGGTTGTTAGACAATTTAGGAATGGATAAAGTATAAATAATTCTCATAATTACCTATGTATCTACTCTTAATTACTTGCAATCTTCATCGTCAGACTATATTCTTCCAAATGATCACCACTGCGTTTCGTTTTTCTTATAGTTTTGGTCTTCTCCCATCCTTCTGACATCATTCCAGTCATCATGCGCAAATCATCAGTCCAACTTGGTCTGGGGCATCCTCACACACTGCTTGCCGAAACGCGGTCTCCACTTGAGAATTCGTTTATCCCTCCCAGGTTCTACGGCTAATATTATAGCCGGCCCACTGCCATTTCAGTGTCATTGCTAATTACTTGCAAAGGTCTAACAATTGAGTCAGATCGGTGTATAAAATCGACAAAGTCTAGTAAGTAGGAAAATGTAGGTTACAGGTTTTTATATGTTATTTAGGGATAAATGTAAAGAAGAACTTACTAAATTCCTCCACGTAAAGCATAATTGTCAAGAAAATAATAAAAATTCGTACACATAGACACAAGAACATAAAATCCGGTCTCATAATGTTCATTGTACAAATTAAAATGAAAAAAGCACAACTAAAGAAACACTAACATTTCATTATGATGATAATCACAGAATCCGTGATCAAAAGGAAAATCTTTACGACTTAAACGAAGCTTTTTATAGTTAGAAAAAGACAATTAACAGCAATCTTTAGACAAATAAAAGTAACGAAACAACACATAGAGAAAACGTAATCTTGATATACAATACTATACAACGTACATTACCTTCTAAATACTCATGTGAACAAGTAATAATGACTTCTGGAGCTACTATTCTAATGGTCTAATTCTCAAACACTCCTCGAAGTTCAGGATTACAAAAATGTAACGCTGTCTCTATCATTTTCCTTACAAGAAACAGTGACACCATTATATTTAGGTAGTGCATACCTTATTCTCATGCAATTAAGCGTGACAATATTTCTCACAATACAACACGATTGTTTTATGGTCGTTTAATCAAAATAGGTCGTTTTGGTTATGAATCTAAAAACAATGAGCCATAACTTCTGATCTACCTTCAATACTGTCCAATGGCTTATGCAGCTCAGGATTTATAGACTCTATTACTCTTAATATAGTGTAGATATTTCAATGACTTTTTTATTTTGATCTTAAAAGTTTTTTTTCAAAATCATAGTAATTATCAGTCTCGAAGCAGGTATCGAAATTAACATTTTTCATGTTCATTAACTCAAATAAGGATTATAAACGTAAGAAGAAAGTAAGAAGCGAGTTAGTTTAATGGATATTTCGGATGAAAAGGAGATTCTTGTCTAAATATTCTTTATAAGTTATTATTCATTTCATGTACCTACTAATATAGAAAGAAGTTTAATAATCTAACAAACACCGCTATTAGTAAACTCCAAAAAAAATTACTGCTCTTATAGTAAAAAGTTTGATGAAAGTAAGTTACAATGGAACTTTAGTGTAAAGGGCTATAGCAACTTTAGTGCACCTTACTTATTTTGATACTACTAACGCCATCTATGTCGACACTCGCGAACTAAATTCCATCCCCCTAACGGGCTTTTGTAGTACTACGATAATTTAGGGCGAGGGGAAGCATATTCATGAACGGTAATTCAATCTTGATGTCAACAATAAAGTACTTAGTACAGTACGTATAATTATTACATTGTAATAGTAAAAAAGGTTCAGGAATTAATAAAAAATACCTTTAATTATAAACCCCATTAGGGGTTAAAGGTTACTTGTTTGACTGCGGTATAGATGATAGTGTCAATTTTAAAGATCTTTAAATTGTAGTCTAATTTAAAAAATTCTAAAGATAAAGTTTATTTAAAATCTTTTAAAAAATTGAGTGAATGCATCGTTTATTTTGCACAGAATTAAAATAGTCATAACCCGTATGAAGGATTGAGACGAGAGAATAATTAAGGTGTTTATTCTCAAAAATAATCTCTTTTTATGGTCCGGGAGTAAGGTTAGGAGCGCAAATTTATCTATCTACATATCCATAGTCTTTACATACTGAGGTACAAGTAATTTAGTTAACCACAAAAAAAAAACTTAATCTTAAATATTAATGCGAGCAATAGATCATGAAAACAAGCCTTCTACAATCATCAACATAAAGAGCTGTTCCCCAATACTAAAAATATGGAGAGAGAGTTTAAATTATACCGGAGGGCTATTAAATATTATTCGAATACAATGACGATGTGCATTCATGTGCATTGTCGTACTATAATTGATCACACGTGGCTGTTTCTTGTGAGAAAACTGAGCTCCAATAGCCTTAGAAATATTAAAGATTTGACCAAATTTAATTGTTATCATGTTTTCATTTATTACTACTAGACACGATAGACGTTGTCCTGTCTTAACTATTAATATGAAATTAGTATAACCTCAAGGGTGACATATGTCCAGCAGTGGATGTATTCTTTTTCATAAGAACCTTCTGTTATCGTTGATATGCACAACAAAGAAAGAATTAGCGAAATCGGTCCACCCGTTCCGGAGTTATGCGGTTACCAACAAATTTTGCGATTCATTTTTATATTATAGATTCCATAGGAATTGAAACATTGTGTTTTGCACTTGATTTAGCAAAATTCTTTCTTAACGGAAAGCTCGAACAAAAGCTTTTTATATGATCCATTAACATTTCGTTTCAGTAGGTGCATTGTGTTATGATGAAAACTGTGAAAAGTAGGCAAGCCAAATACCAATACCTTCTGAATTTTAATAGGATTTAATAGATATTCAGATTCAGTGTTAAAAGACCGAGAGCAGTGAATGGTCTTAGAAACTTTGTTGGGCTCGTCAATATGAACTACTTTTATAATAGCGGAAAAAAAAGTTCCTAAGACTTTTGACACACGCCGTACAGGTACAAATACTACTAAATCATTAATACCCAAAACAATTTCGAGTAAGTCATACACATGCACGTCTCGAGAGTGTCTCGAACTCGAAATTCTAAAGACGATATCGAATTATAAGGCCCGAAGCGAAAATGAAGTGAAGCGTAAAGTCAATCATGCCATGACATTAATCCTTCCTTTGTGTTTCGTAATACTGATATGTTCTATGCACTCGTGTGTGCTTGCATCTTCGAACGACAACAAAAAAAAGACAGACTAAAATATTCTTTGATATGTGTCTTACGAAGTGACCCACCATTTTTTATAATCAATTTGCTTTGAAGGAAGATTTGAACATATTTGACAGGATCTCAGACCAAAAACAACTTTGTGTTTGGTCTGAGTACAGGATGTTGGGTTTTTGACAGTTGTAACATGATGACATTTTCCTTCTCGTGCGGAAATCTGTAAAAGCGTTTATGGAGATGATGATGATGACTAGATGTAAACACTTCTTACCACATTTATTGTCCTTCTAAGTCCTGATTAAAGGCTGGAAATTACCTAGAAGACATAGGCAAGTGTGCTCCATCGTAAACCGTAACCTAACACCAGACAGGGTGGTTGTCAAACGCTTGCCTATTTCCAATAAAAAACGTATAACGTGACTAAATAAAACCGTACATGAGATCATGGAAGTCTTCCATAGGACCTAGATAAAAAGTATCCTATGTCCGTCTCCGCGTCTTATGCTAACTCCCCACCAATTTTCGACCTTATCGGTTCAGCCGTTCTTTTATAAATAGTGTAACTAACACGATTTTACTTATACATCGCACAGCTAGAACAAAAGTGGCACAAAACAAAATGTGTCATTTTACAAAAAACAAAACTTAAATTACAAAATATTTCGTATTGAGTTCTTTTTTTTCTAACTATGCGATATATACACACATCAAAAGTGTCTAGGGATCAAGTGCATTTTAGAAGATTGCAATCAAGAATACATTTTACAAAAACTGAATTCATTCATAAT
>SJJU01072862.1:0-20651 GCA_012932125.1 Conopomorpha cramerella | reverse complement strand
AAATAGCAAACTTAAATACTAATTATGTTTATTAAATTTAAATTACATAAGTTAATAATGTAATTCCCGGGTCAGCTAGTAATAAAATTCCAAAAAATTTTGAGTGACTCCGAGATCTAAACCCTTTTCATACATACATATATGCAATGCATAGCTATACGCGGACCCCTTTTCCTAACTCGGTAAATCGTTTTTTACTATTTGTATAACTAAAAGCAAGCTGATAGGCTGAAATGACATGAGTATATCACCAAAGGGATACTTCCACCCCATCAGATATTATGAAAGGGATATTCTCTACAAAGTACTTAAGCAGGTTATAAATAAACCATCAAAAATAACAAAAATAAGCGAATGCTAAAAGGTAAACTGAAAAGCGTATCGTAGAGCGACGAATCGGGCTGACGAGCTGACGGAATAATTTCACACCACAATATCAAAACTTAAACTTGAATAATGTCAGTTTCTTTAGAAAAATATTTAAATTAATTGATTCTACCTACAGCCAAGTATTGCCGTAGCAAAATGTTTCTGACTTCTTCAAATGGCTTGATTATCCAAACTCTACGGAACAGTGTCTGTGGTCCAGTTGGTCGGATACTTGACTTGCATCCGGGAGGTCGCGAGTTCGAGTCCGACTACTGGACATGTACCAATGGGACTTTTTCAGAGCTTATGTACGCAAGCTTATGTACGGAGCTCTTTTTCAGAGCTTATGTACGCAACACAACGCTCGTACGGTGAAAGAAAACATCGTAATGAAAACCGCACACCACAAGTTGTGTGACCCTATAATGGCGATGGACTCATCCCGTCAGGTTGGGTTAAATACGCATGGTGAACCGTGGGCACTTGCTTACGAAGTGCCTCTGCCCACTCCGCTTACGGATTAAAAGGCGTGAAGTGTCACTCAACTCTACACTTAAACCTACTCATTTAAAAAAAGAGCATCTGTAGTCCAGTGGTAGGATACTTGAATCGTGATATTGAAGTCGCGGGTCGAAACCGGCAGTACTGGGCGTGTGACAATGGGACTCTTTTCTCATACGGTGAAGGAAAACATCGTGTTCAACTCACATACCACAAGGTGGTGTAAACCCAACAACGGCGATGGGCTCAACCCCTGTCACGTTGGGTTAAATGCGCTTCGTAGATATTTGCTTAGCAAGTGCCTCTGTCTAACCCGATTTGGGATTAAATAAATAAATAAATATTTTACAACAACACACACACATTGCCTTCATCCCATGTTAAGTAGCTAAAGCACTTGTGTTATGGAAATCAGACAACGAGATATATTTACTTATATATATATTTTTTTTCATTTAAATATATACGTATATAAATAAAACACCCAGACACATCCAACAAGTGCTTAAAAGCTCATCACCTAAGCACCTGTCAGCGGTGGGAATCGAACCCACGACCCTACGGAGCAGAGGCAGACACGCTGACCGCTACACCAACGGGCCCGTCATGTGGTTGCATTTCTTTAATAACGTGATGAAAAATTATGTAGTGAAAGTGAGAAGTAAAGGAGAGGAGTCCTAATATGATCAATTTATTATTCCCCCGCGTAATGAGTCCATCCATCCAGCATTGAAATGTGATGGGTGCCTATTAAGCGTGGCGATTCGAGTCATTGGGGGAGGCCTTCGTCCAGCAGTGGACGTCATGTGGCTGATGGTGATGATAATGATGATGTTGAGTAATTATAAACTACATAGTAAAAATATAGTGGGTTGATGATAACTTAAATATACAAAATAATGTTTTTCGACTTTTTTCTTTATCTGCAGTACAAGACCTTTAGCCCTGCAGTTCCGGGCGTTAAAATAGGACTGCGGTTCTCCCTTGCCTGTCGTACGAGGCGACTAAAAGGGCCCGGGGGTCGGTCGCGCGCACAGCGGGGGCCTGCGCGCGATTTCAACCGTCCCTCACCGAGGGCGACGGTGCCACGTGACTTCGGCATCGTCGCCTCACGTCGAGGTGTGAGCGGGGAGGACCACAAGTTACTCCCCGCAGGGTAGAGGGCCCGCTTAACATCCTGCAGCGGCCTGTGCCCACCCTGGATGTTGTACTCTTCAGGGTGTTCCGGGGGCACCGGATCCTTCGCGCGTAGAAGTCACCGGGGGGTTTTTAGTGGACTCACCACATACCCTCGTCGTCTCCCCCGCAGACGACGGGGAATCCGAAGGGATTCTCCCCCCTTCAAAAAAAAAGTTCAAGACCTTGGTTCGTACCTAAGTTAAAATATCGCAGTCCACGGGAAGTACCCCATGGATAATTTATTGCGAAAGTCGTAATTTCCGGTATAAACGGCTGTATCTCTTGATTCCGCATCGTCAAGGTTTGACTTATTCACAACTCTAAGGGACAGTCGACCTTAGTCCGAATTTCAGCTTGAAAAAGGATTTTGACTGACAGATTGTTGTCCGGCTCACAAACTAAACCTACTAGTGGTTTTATTCCTTTTATAGTACGGAACCATAAATAGAATCATAATTGCCATTCACAGACATCTCAACAATTTATTCTTTAAAACAGCTGTTTTACTCCATTATCCGATACAGTCAAAGATAAAGAAAAAATCTCTAAAGGATAACTCATGAATTTTACTTAAAAAATAAATTAGCAATTTCTGGCATAAAAAGGAGAAGTATTTTCTTTTATATTATAAGTAGGTAGGTAATTAACAATCGATAATTTTGTATTACACCAAAGAAGGATCGATTTAAAAAATAATAGGCTGCCACGTATAATTTAAAAGTTAATGTACCTACCTTTTCCCCTGAGCATAGCCTAGTAGTACCTAGTAGGTACTTACCTGCCTACATGCCAAGTTGTATTCTTCTTTTTGTGTGTTTTCTCAGGACCGACCTAATTATGCAATCTTGCAATGATGCAAACATTAGCTGCATTTATATAAAATAACTATTGGTTTCGGAGCGCTGTAAACATCTTACCTAGGCATTATTATGCTTAGTCAACAATCGCAGGAGACTAAAAGATTGAACCTCATGCTATCAGGTTTTTAATCTAAAAAAGTAATTCACTGGTTTTATCACGACGTTATTGAACTGAACACCTTTTATTCTATATTTCATGTAAAACGGACCCCGAGCTTAAATCTTAAGCTAATGGTCTTAGGAATGTTGTTGGTTATGAAAATCTTTTACTTTAACAAATTACAAAAAAGACAATTTGTATGGGGATGGTTTTTTTTTCGTTGATCTTATTGACAAACCCAACAAGGCTCCTAAGACCAGTGTTTGGAATCCTTTTACACGCAATATTCGACATTCATACTTGGCCCTAGCTCCAGGAAATTTCAGAACTGTACAGAGGCTTAGCCAGTGGACAGCCGGACGAACAGCGCAGACTCTTTTGTTACGGAACCTTAAAAAGTAGTACTTATAAAAATTTCGATAAACCTGAAGCATTGAATTTCTGAATTGCCCATTGGCATTAATTGTTATTGCTCTTGATATTGTATGTTTGTGAGAGGCTTTTTATTCATTCGTCACGTTATTCCAAAATAATACCTACATTTGTAAATTTTAGTGGTGCTAGTTGAGAATTGGTCACCTGAACCAAATACCTATAGCAATTATAGGTATTTGGTTTGTATACAGACATGGGCGAATTATTTGTTTGGATAATTTGGACATTGTACGGACTTTGTAAGTACTTATTGCGTGCAATATTTTCAATTCTAAACCTTTTCTAAAATGAATTGGCTTCCTAAAATTAACATCATGGCAGTAAAGACTATAACGTAAAACTTATAATAAATACAATACATTATTTTATTACCTTTTTTTTCATAAGCAAGTAGTCATTCCTAGCGTTAGCCTAGAATGTCGATTATGATATTTGATTGATACAGCTTGTTTTTTGACCCAGGCCATCTAGGAACGTACTTTAGTAAGGTGATAGTTATTAGGTGTTATAATACAGAAAAAAGTAAGATCCATAATCCTTTTTGAGCTTAACAGAATGTTTGGGAACATGTCCTGTCATATGTGTGTTACTACTAGCATGAAAGATGGCTTTCTTTGAAATATTTTTAGAATAGGTGGCATCAATTACCCATTCAAAATGCTATAACAATTTCTTATATTCTACGACTAACTCGTTTAACAGGCAGCAGTGTTCCGTGAGTATTTAAACAAAGGGCCTGATAATAATTCTCCATTCTGAGGTCTGTGTACATCAGCTATTTTACATTTTAGCCAAAGCATCTACTGCAAAACCACCTGACGCAGCTGACGTCCTGTATTCTGCTCTCTACCGTGAATTCGACAACACTGACGAGTATCTCGACATGAACTTCGCAGACCTCATGCGACCACGCCAACACTACTACAATGTAAAACCTAAAAATAAGGAGCTTATAAATAAAATCATAGATGATTTTAATGGAAAAGATCTACTTCTAGTGGATAATGTTTCTTTCGCCCAAGACGTAAATGATTTTTTGGGACCTACTCGTCGGTTATCGTCGCGCCGCGGTATCTTCGACGACATATGGTACTTTATGGCATCAATATTCGGAAGACAATATTTCATTATTTACGATATACAAGACGTCTTTGACAAAAAATTCCGAGAGCCATTGAAGATAAAGAAGATAGCCGATCTTGCTCTGAATTTCCTTATACACACACGATACAAAATTAGTTTTGTCATCAAACAACGCTACCCTATTAGAGACGAACTTCGATATCAAATAGGGTATCTATTCTCAAAACTCAGAATCCAATATGAAAACCTAAACAAGCTCGTGTCTTTCGCTTATCGCCATACATTGCAACCTCATATCAATCTGAGGAATCATTATCTTTATCTAAGGATTTATAGGAAAGTGATAACACTGGAAGTCGATGTTAAAGATCTTATTAACTACATAAAACTGCAAGACGTTCTTTGGGAAAAGGAATATCGTGATAATAAGGGCGATGTCGTATAATTTTACTAATTGCCAATAAGTAGGTGTCATCCATACATAAACAGTGGGTAAATTCATAACTCGTAATTTTCTCCAAAACTCCCCTGAAACCCCGTTGAAATTATTATTATTTAACACAGATAAATAAAACTACTAACTACGAACTAAAATAAAAATCTAACTAATATTATTTAACGAAAATATTTATCCCCATACCTTACCAATAAAGATCATCATGTACCTAACTTTCGACAATTATGACGATAATAAAAGAATAATTTCTACTTATACATACAAAATACATTATACTATGTAACTATGTCTGAGTGTCGTGGGAACGAATGGAAGTCTTCATTTTCAGAATAACAATAAAAACAACGTTGCTTTGGAACTTTTATTGCTTTTTTTGTTCTTTAACATAAATAGCATTTATTTTAAATATTACAAGATACAAACGTACAATTATTATTGCACAATTAATAAATTAAATAGTATAAAATTATGTTTATTTTAAACTAAATACTGCACGTAAAACGATGGTGTGCGTAACAGAATTTTATGTTCGGCGCCAGATAATGATTAATAGAAAAATAATGAAATAAGATTCATTTTTGGTTTGTTTATTTGGTATGAAATTGAAAGTTACAGTTAAGTAGTGAGTGTCGGGACGGGCGGTCAGCGGTGGGCTTGTTGGCAGAGACACGGCAAAGACACGGCAGAGCAGGGCGGGCCGCGGCGCCGAGCGCCCGTCCGGGCCGGCGGGCGGCGCCGCGCGCGCGAGCCGAGCCGGCCCCGCTCACGCGCGCGCCGCCCCCACATCACATACGAACGAATATGTTATACCCGACCGGATTAACGCCCCGAGTTCATTGAATTAAAATGCTGTAGTCACGGGGCGTATCGAAGCGCGCTCACATACGCTCTGAGCTCATCGCGCGGGATTCCTGCACCAAGTACACCTGGGATCCAGGGACGGTGGAGGTGGTAACAAAGGTGCGGTGTTTGGCACGGATGAGCGACAGATTGCTCTCAGCAGCATCAGCGCGGTCTTCCGCAGCCTCCAATTCACGCTGGAATCGTCGAACGCGGGTCACGCTCTGCTGGGACACTCCCTCCTGAAATGTTAATAATAGTCAAATAAGTTCAGTAACTATTTTAGAACATACAAATACAACATAGTAGGTATGCCATTTCGTAGAGTAACTGACCTGTTCCTGTAATTGTCTCTTGTAGATGTTGACCTTCTGTGAGGACTTCTCGAGTGAGTCTTGGAGAAGGGCAATGTTCTTCTGGTCTTCCTCGCATTGGATCATGACCTCCTTAAGGCTGCGCTCCTTCTTGCGCAGGATCTTGATGGTCTCAGCGTGTCTCCTCTTCTCCTCGTCAAGCTCAAGCTCCATATCCTTGATACGAGCCTCCAGTTTGCTGATGATGCGCTTTCCTCCAACGATAGCATTAGCCTCGACCTCTTCAAGACGGACAGAAATGTTCTGAAAGAAATGAACGATGCTATATTATGCGAATTTTACAACACTCAGATATGATCACCCGACATCGTGATTAAAAATGAAATAAAATAAATAAAGAAATATTTTACAACAACACACACATTGCCTTCATCCCATTGTAAGTAGCTAAAGCACTTGTGTTATGGAATTCAGACAAAGAAATATACTTAATTAAATGCATTTTTTTTTTCATTTAAACATATTCTTATATAAATGAAACACCCAGACGCATCCAACAACTACTTAAAAGCTCATCACCTAAGTACCTGTCAGTGGTGGGAATCGAACCCACGACCTTAAGGAATAGAGGCAGATGTGCTGACCACTACACCAACCGGCCCGTCAATAGTGTGTACAATTGGAGAATTTATTACAATACATACATACACTTCACGCCTGTCTCCCAGAGGGGTAGGCAGAGACAATACAATACAAGCCAGTATCATTTCTTTAATAGGCTAACTAGTATTAAGTTGGTTGTAAACCAGCAACATAGTATGATTAAATTAATGCGTTACCTTAACTTCAATCTCCAGCGACTTCTTGACGGCCTCGATCTTCACAATCCTCTCCTGCTCCTCATGCAAGTGCTCGACTGTGTGTTTCAGCTCAGTCTGAAATTGCGAAAATATCTATGTAGCTGATACCTAGAAGTTATCATTAAAATGCAAACTGTACTCAAAAAATGAGGACAACTAAAAGTGTCCTTTGCTGTTTCTAACATTATAAATTCCATCTAACTGAATGTGTAAATAAACTCGTCACCTAATTACAAGTAATAAAGTAATCATTGTGTGTGCATATCAAACCTGGACGCGCTGGTATCTCTCGTCAGCCACTCGCAGCTCCTTGGTGATCTCGTCGTAGTCGGCGGCGACAACAGCCAACTCCTGCTCGATCTTGGCCTTGCTGCTGGACAGGTTCACGTTGATCACGGTCAGCTCGTTGATGCGGGTCTGAGCCTCCTCGAACGACTGTTCGACTTGACGCTTGGCGCGTAGGGCCTGTACGAAACATTAGTTTTGAAACCAATATTACAAACCGTAACATGAGCATAAATTACTTATGGTATGAAATTCTTAAAATAATAACATCTTCAGCTAATTTGATCATTTCGGCACTTTGCAGTTTTGCCTTGAATTCGTTAAAAACATTGCGATGTGCAGATACAATGGATTACTTAAACAATAAAAACAGGTGGAACTATGAAGTGATAGACATACCTGCTCGTAATTGCCACGGATCTCTTCGACCTCGCCAGTGAGCGACTGGATTCTGCGCTGAGCAACGCCGTACTGGTCCAAAGTGACCTGCAACTGCCTCTGGACCTCGTCGTAGTGGGTCTGGATCTCAGTGAGCTGAAATGCGAAACCGTGATAATAATAAGATTGATGTACATCAAATATTGCAATCAGATGAAACATTTATCTACCTTATTAATTTGAAATTAAACAGGTGTAATAATGAATAGGTATATTTTAGATATGACTCAAACCTGCAGAGACTGCTTCTTAATAGTCTTTTGAAGGTCGATGTTGGTCTTGTTAGCAACATCCAGAGACAGCTCCAGTTCGGTGATCTGGATCTGCAGCTTCTTCTTGATGCGGGCTACCTCGGACTTGAGCTTCATCTCAGCCTCGACGACGCGGGCATTCAGCTGCTCGATCTCGATGCTGGTCTGCTTGCTGCGTGATACAAAAGAAATTATCCACTTATTCATAAACATATCGTAGTCACAATTTGTGTAGGGAGTCATTCATAATAGAAAATCACGAAATATACTAAAGCTAAACTTTTAAATATAGAATGTATTTCGAAATATTATTTGTCCCTTTTATTGTTGAATGGTCGCACCTTTTGCTTTCCAAAAAACTTGTATTCAAGTTTTCGAACTGCTTAATTGTTGCCTTTAAATCGTTCAACGGTTGTATGTAGGCCTCGTCAATTGTTGGAAGCTCTGCTTTTATTCTCACAATACACGTCCTGGGTGAAGTACCACGGACTTCACGCATAGTTTCCGTGTAAGTCTCTGAAACACTACTTTCGTTCATATGGGCCACACGGCTCCTAATTTCTTCTCTCCTTGAGCATTCCGATAATTTGGAAAACTGATCCTTGATTGCACTTCTGGATATGTGTATGTCAGATCTTCGAGCCCTGCTTTCATCAACATTCTTTCTGCTTTCTTCCAGCAAAGTTTGAGCAATTGCCTTGGCTGATTTTCCTCGATACAACTTAGCTTTACCTCTCAGCTCAGCTCCCACTCGTTTTTCAGCTTCCATGGCTTCTATTTCTTTCTCGATTTCGTCCATCCTTTTTCTTTGTCTTTCCGCTTTTATTTTTTCTCTGTCAACTTTCTTCTTTTTAGCTTTCACAGTAACACTGTCACCTACCAAATGTTTTGTAACGTTTGAAGCTGCGGCAGTAGCTACCACAGAAAATGGCGATCTTTTCACTACTTTAAAATCATTTAGATCTTTTTTTGCCTGCTCCGCAATTTCGTGCGAAATTCGTGAAACGTCCTGATCTGAGTATGCGTGTATCGGTTTATCGAATCTATACTTCTCTAATCCACGTTCGTTATTCCAAGGGAGGTGAGGTGGTTTTGTATTCACGCCGTGTTCTTTTGCGTTGATATAGTCGATCATTGGCTGGTAAAAGTTGATGCCGTAGCCATAATTGTCTTCGTAAACTGCAGTGGGGGGCCGAGACCACTTGTTGTAATTCAATATCTTAACTGGTGCCATGACTTGCTCAATCACTGAAGATTTATCACCGTTGAACTGTTCAGAAATCGTACATCTCTTTGTCTGTCGTCAAAGACCGAGGTCGCGTAATGGGAGCACTAGGAGCTCGTTAGTTCCTTTTGTACATATTTAATAGCCCTGACGTGCCAATATGCTCCGCCGACTAATTATATGCACCAATCAGAAGTTCTGGTAAATATAACCTCGATTCTTGCCAATAAGTACGAGTAACAGCTATGAATTGCTAACATTTTATCTAATGCACTGTGCCAGATGAGGTAGCTAACGCACTGGCGGAAGTAATGTTTCTCTAGATGAATGATAAATGTGATACATATCGTAAAATTAACGTTTAATGACATAACGCAATACATTTACATATACTGGGCGCTGTGTACGTACCTAGGTGCATAAAATTTTACATGATTTGAATCAGCGTATTTTACTAATTTGTGGCATGTCGATCAATAGTTTGGCGGGTATCCAGTAACGTGGTTATTGGTGTCATGGCTCCTGTCGCGAGCATGACGATAGACAACTACATGAAAATCTTGAGCCAATGGTGGGGAAGCGATGCCAGTGCTGATAGATCAGTGTACATATAGGTGCTGCCGTGAGTTGTTGTCTCTTTGTTGTGTTGATTCATATTTTGTGTTGCAGTGATGTTATAGAGATGCATCCTGGGTACATCACTTTGTTGTAACTATATTTTTTTTTATCAAAGTTATTGTATTGTATTATTGGTATTAACGTTTACGTACTAGAACACTACGCCTAACTAACAATATCATACGCGTAAAATTAAACATTATTTATATAATTTTGTGTAGTCCACTGTTTACTATAATGTGACAATTCTTATGTACTTACTAGTTTACCCGTCATTGTTTTGCTATGGGATAGGTAGTAGAAGCGTTGCTCGACAAAGTGTATCTGAGTTTGTCCATAATATGTGCCTATAGTATGCTATAACTATGTATGTCTGTAGCACATGACTTACCGGATAGCCTCGATCTCCTCCTCCTTCTCCTGCAGACGACGCTCGGCCTCGTGGCGGAACTGGCCCAGTTCAGCCGCTAGCCGCTGCGCGCGCTGCTCCTCAGCTTTGCGACCCTACACATACATTTTTATTACATGAGCACTAAATATGATTCTATGCGTTCGTTTGTCGGCTTTGATTCAGGGTATTTAATGTGTATGCGAATTCTATTAATGCCATATATGCTGTGCATGTATTTTTTTACAGGATTTTAGGAGATAAAGGTATGTGGTTCGTACTAAGTAGTGGCTATTGTTTGTACGTACGTACACACGTAAGTAGAATTAATTGAAATGTTATAAATAAATATTCATGTTATAATAAGGCTTGGCAGAGCATCAAATAATGTATTCATGCGGCAATGTATGCCAACTAGGTAATAATTATCAACTAAGAGACATCATATCTTTACGAACAGATACATATATGTTCTAGTTAGTTTTGCTATAGATGAATTCAGAATGACTACTATTTTTTTATGATATGCTTGAAAATTGTAAGTCTGTGTGACTGTAATGTGTGATAAATATTTTCTAAATGTGTGGGATCTTACAGCTTCAGCCTCCTTGTAGGCGGCGGTGAGTTCCTCTCGCTCGTTCTCAAGACGGCGCAACTCGATCTCGAGCTCGTGAAGACGGCGGGTCAACTCGGTGATGTTGGTGCGGGCATCGTGCAACTCATCTGTAAACCGTATTATACTGTCACGCACGCAAGTATAGAGACCTATTATTTTCAGTAAACGAGGAAAGCTATAATCATATTTGTAAATGAGCCATGTTCTTCCTAAAGTAGTCGAAAGTGGTAAGTACCTGCAATCTTCTTGTTCTCGCGGGCCAGTTGGTCCTTCTGCTCGCGGGTCTTGTCCAGCTCGTGGCTGACGCGCTGCAGCTCAGTCTGCTTGTTGCGCAGGTCACGCTGCGTCTGCTCGTACAGCTGCACGGTCTCCTCCAGACGAGACTTGATCTCGATGTTGACGCGCTCCAGCTGTTCAGTCCTCTTCTGCAGCTCCCGAGCGGTTCCGTTGGCCTTCTCCAGGTCGATGATGAGTACCTCAACCTAAAGAGCAACACGATCCATGAGTATTCTTATTTAATCATGTAAAGGAACATAATGTATAAGTCTTGTTCAAAATATGAACTAAAGTACCTCGCTCTGCAGGCGTGACTTCTGCTTCTCAACGTTGCTGATCTTGGCCAAGAGAGTTTCGATCTGTTCCTCCTGTTCCTGGATGCGCACGGAGTACTTCCTACGCAGCTCCTCGATCTCCTCAGCCCTGGCGGCAGCCTCGGCCTCGAACTTGGACTTCCAGTGCAGGCACTCGCCGTTGGACTTGACAAGCTGGCGCTCCAGATCCAAGCGAGCCTCAGACTCCTCTTCGAGCTGAACGCGGACGGACTCAAGATCGATTTCGACCTAGAAATTATGTAATAATAGCGATTAAACACAATAGAAAGTTTTTACAAGTTATATTATAACATAACGTGTGGAAAGTCTACGATACCTGGTGAAGATTAGCCTCCAGCAGAGAGCGTCTCCTGTCCTCATCCTCAAGCCTGCGGCGAGAGTCCTCAAGCTGGCTGGCAAGCTGGCTCTTCAGGTACACGGCGTTCTCAATGTTCACCTGTTGTAAAAAAAAAAATTAACAACATTTCAACAGAAGCACATTAATAATCAGTATTGTCGATTCATATTGATACATAATGGTAATAATTTTAATCGAGCATAAAACTTACTTTGAGGTCCTGAACTTCCTTGATGAGCTCAACATTCTCCTGGGACAGACGCTGCTTGTGGGAGGTGATATCGACGATAGTGCGGTTCAACTCCTCGATCTTGATGTGCAGCTCGCTGATACTGATCTCCAACTTCTCGCAAGTCTTGGAGATGGTGATTTTCTCCTTGTTCACGTTCTCCACTTGGGCCAGCAGCTCGTATACTTCAGCTTGGAACTTGGACTTCTCCTTCTCGGACCTGCGGACAAGAGAATTCACTTTACATCTCACTGTGTCACCAGAGAATAATAGTGAACGAAGTCACGACACAGTGTAAGTAGTAGATAGGAAATCGCTTTGCTCTTACACTAGTACTTGGTGCGCATTGCCATAACTTTCGCTTCGCTAGAATCGTTAGTAAGTTCAATACAACTTATCCTAAGTAATACTGGAAAAACATATTATTGTCGTGTTGCGTTCTTACCTGGCCTTGCCTTTGGTAAGCTGGTCGATTTGTTCCTGGAAGTCGTTGATGATTTCCTGGTGCTTCTTCTTGAGGAGATGTGCGGTCTCCTCAGACTCCAGGTGAACATCTTCCAGGAGTTTGCGGAGCTTGGTCAGCTCGGTGTCACGTTTCCTATTGATCTCGAACTGGAAAATTTTATGATGCATTTCAAAATACTACCCCAAAACCATAGTTCAGGGCTAGTGTTTTAACAACATTACATTCTTGTCGCTAAAACACTATCGATGTGAGATATTTCAATTACAGTGATTCAGTAACGTTGAAACAGGTAATCAACATTTATTAGATGATTCAGTCATTATACAATAAAGGAATTATTATCTTAAGTCTGAAGGAGTTTAATGGTTACAAGACTTACTGTACAGTGGTGGCAGCACGGAACTTTAACTGAAAGGCACTATGTTGTCTGCCTCTTACTTCACAGTACTAGTGTAATGATGCTTGTCCACTACTGTACAGGTTAAAAATGTTAGTAAAATCGCTTATGTTCACAGTAATCGCACAGCAAAGGAGTCGCTCAGCTTACTAGGTACTAGGTATATATTGCTGATTTATTGTCGTATAACAGTGAAAACATAGAAGATCATAATGTTTAAAACTAATAAGGTCCAAAAAACACTCGTAGTTCACAAAGTATGTAGGTACTTATTACACCGGCATTTCTACAAAGGTCGTTCAGGTGTCATGCATGAAACTGTTGACTGTGTTTTTTTTTTCAATTTATTAAACCGTTTTACAATAATTTCTGTTACTTAACTGAAATACTAAATTGGTTACATTGTGGATGTTTTCTTAGAATCGTGTTTCAAAGTTATGGGAAATATATTATTTCATAAATATAAACAAATATAGAGAACAAGTGTTTACCTGACTCTCAGCTCCACCTTCAGCTTCCTCCAGCCTCTCAGACAGTTGAATCACTTGCACGCTCAAGTCTGCCTTCTCCCTCTCGATCTGGAAGTATTAAAGTCTCCATGTATTCATTCTATCCACAACATTATACAAAAACCACTCCAAGCATGCGGTGAAAATTAAGAAAACATTCTGATTTGGAAATGTAAAGTTAAGGAAAGTGGCATTAATTGTCTATTGGCTTTTTATATTTCATATCAGGCAATTATGCAATGCATACCTAGCAGTGAGTCACGATTCTCGTCGCGCTCGTTAATCTACCTTGGCCTCCTAAAATAATCCGGCGCGTTAATGCTAGCGTGACTCCGTTGGGTATTTTTGCCACTTATTCCGCAGGCTATTATTATATTTCGATATATTGTGGCATTCTGTAAAGCGCGAGCCATCGTTTGGCCCAGTTTCAAAAGTGAGACCGGAGTGCGAGAAGTTGAGATTTTCAGAGAATGCTTTCGCTAGATGGCTAAATATATCTGGAAGTGCGACAGCGGTGGAGGCAGGTCGCGCACTCGCCGCCGCCGCCGCCGCTCGCGCCCGCGCACAAATAGATCGTCCGCCGAACGACGATGACAGATACCGACAGCCGCTGCGGCTCTTGTTTTTATTTTACAGATTTCACCATACATAACAGATACATTGGTGCCTCAGATCTTATGTGAAATCTTATGGGCACGAACAATTTAGTTTCAAAATCAAAATATTTTTCTTTCTATATTACTGCATTAATATAATATGTCATTATGTAGGTACCCCATAATCAAAGTAACTAAGACATGTAATAAATAGTCTTTCTGAAATTCAATTTATGTCGTCATCTACAAAATGTTATTTCTGTCCGAAAAATTATTGTCTGATCATATTTTTTCCCAGGTGTTAATCTGATATCAGTTTAAGATTTATTAGAAGATATATAAGATATTCAAAATAGAATTAAGTTTAGTGTTGATTCATTGTTTTTCGAAATGTTTAGTTGGTCAGTGAGGTGAGAACGTACGCTCGTTATGTTAGGCATCCGTTTTCATACATATCACGAAGAAGTGGTAATGCCTAGAAAGAGGGCGGATGGCATTAAGTATTGTTATTGTGCGAAGGGCACGGAGGTAGTCTCGAGACACGACGGAGTATTAATAGCGCCGCTCCGCCCACACCTGCGCGAGCGCACCGACTATGGCCGCGCCGCTCTACGCTATCACGTTTCGCACACTCGCATCGCTTACCCTCTGACGAAGCTCTCTTTCGGATTCCAGATCATCTTGGAGGAGACGGATCTTGTCCTGAAAAATACAAGATCATGTTGTATGATGTATGTAACACTACACAAACACTACACTGCACTCGGCGAGGTCCGTACCTCCAGCCTGGAGAGAGCACTCAGGTCGGCGCTATACTCGATGTTAACGTCGGTGGTGCCGCCGCCGCTGCTGCGGTACGTGTACTTGGAAGACTTAGCCACGGCAGACATGGTCGCTGGTCGTCGTCTCTCGGTCGGCACTCGGCGCTACGTTACCGGTCGGGCACCGTTCGACTAGTGAGAGCGGGTGGCCGCTGGCCGGCGTCGGCTGGGCCGTCCCCCGCCCGCGCGCCGCCCGCCCCGCGGCCCCCGCCCGCCGCGAGCTCCAGCCGGCCGCCTCCGCGTGCGAGCTCCAGCACGCGGATCGTGTTACCACCCCCGCGCACCCCTCCCGCTCAGCCTTTTATAGACACGCCCGCCATACTGCCCTCCAACTACAATAACATTGTTTTCACCAATTATTCGCAAAAAAAACTAAATTGGGTAAAAAAATATTTTTTGCATGAATATTTTGTTTATGTATGAAAAAAAAAGCCACATAAACATGCGATAAGATTGAGATGAGAAGAAAGATATCTACGTCGTGTTTTAAAATAATTTTGCGAGTCCAGACAGTTGGGCTTCCTTTCAAATTCTTATCGGTCCCTGGCGCAGCGCTACGTTCTTCAGTCCACTCGGAATGCTACCACTGCAACAATGCTTACTCTATTAAAATACATTAACACATTCCGTGGATATTTCGATTAGCTTAAAATATGGTTAGCTGTAAAGGAAATTATCTATGTGGTAGGATAAAATATGGTTGGGCCACTCCGGGCTGCTACGCGTGTGGACGTAGCTGCTACGCGGCGTAGTCACCGTAGCGCTAGCCATGAATATCTGGCTGCGATTTGATTGTTCAATGAAAGTGTGATTCAATCAACGTCCGAACATGTGCAATCTTCATCTATTTACGGATACTAGCATTACAAATGTAATGCTAAAATTATATGTAACTGTTTTATGAGAACATTAGTTCTGAGCAAAACAGTTAAGTATCGAGTATTTTTATGAAATCCTTTTACGAAATTATATGTACATTCGTTCTTATGCACTTCGATTAAATAATTCACTTTTATAGAATTAAAAATTTCTGTTACTCTTTCACGGAAAAACTACAAAACGGATTTCAGTGAAACTTTATCTGTCCTGAGGGTCGCTGTGAGTTAAACCACAACACCACTGCGATCGCCAACCCGCGTGCCATGGGTGGCGATTATTGGCATTTCCCCCCCAAATATACATGGAAATTAGGGGATATCCTCGTCCATCAGTGGACGTCATGTGCGTGATGATGATGATGATAGGAATTACATATGGTACACTAGATATAACTAGGTGTTACCCGCAGTTCATACCGTTCCCATGGGAAATACGGCCCGAATATTATTATTGTAAAGGTTAATTGAAGTCAGTGTTGGAGTTTTTGCCTGAAAGAGTAACAAATATCCAAACATATTAACCGTACAAACTTTCGTTATCTTCTATTATATAAAAATCATTGCCACTTTTCGTTGTCATGTTATAACTTCAGGACGGGTGGACTGATTTCGCTAATTCTTCCTTTGTTGTGCTTATTAATGATAGCAGAAGGTTCTTATGAAAGAAAAAAATGACATCCACTGCTGGGCACAGACCACCCTAGATATTCATATTAATATAAATAGTTAAGACAGGACAACGTCTGTCAAGTCCCCTAGTCTAATATATAAAAATCATAGCCACTTTTCGTTGTCACGGCATAACTCCGGAACGGGTGGACCAATTACGGTAATTCTTTTTTTGTTGTGTTTATCAATTACAGCAGAAGGTTCTTATGAAAGAAAAAAATGACATCCACTGCTGGGCACAGGCCATCCTAGATATTCATATTAATAGTTAAGACAGGACAACGTCTGTCGAGTCCTCTAGTTATAATATATTAATCGGTTTTCAGCAATTGTTGTTCCATGATGGATGGTGGAACTATACAAACGATTATAGTAATAAAATAACATGTTGGAGAGTAATTTAATGGAAGTCGGATTTTCCAATTTTCTACTAAAGTTTGGTGGGTCAGCTATAAAATGTACAAACAGAAACACGGTTTCAAAATGTGAATGCTTGTACTACTAATAGACTAGATGGGCCGAAATGTCACCTGTCACAGTTGCTCACCAACTACATGTTCGTGTTCATATTTAATAGCGATTATTAATCAGATACCGGAGTTCTATTTTCAATCTGCAGTTGCTGTACACGCGGGCGGAAAAGTTGAAATATTTTTGTGGATACAATCGTACCAATGTATTAAACCCGAAAGTTTGTTTGATTACTTGGATGTTTGTTATTCTCACATGCAAAGACTGCGACTGCGCCATCAATCATTATAATACATACATAGTGTAAAACAAAGTTGCCCCCAGCTGTCTGGCCCCATATATGCTTAGATCTTAATAACTTAAAGAAAAAAGAACCGAATTCAACCAGTAAAATTTGACATATATATATATGGTTTTCTCATGGATGTCATTATCGGAACTGAACCAAATGTATATGGGACCAAACGGGAAGCACCAGCTTTCAAATAAAAAAAAACATCCAAATCGTTTCACCCAGGCAAAAGTTCTTAGGTAACAAACATAAAAAAATACAGACGAATTGAGAACCTCCTCCTTTTTGAAGTCGGTTAAAAATAACGCAACGGATTTGAAGACAGTTTTTTAGTTGATAGAGTGATTATTGGTATTTGGGAATATTTATAGTGGTATTGCATATAATAGCTGGGAAACAATTGTTAATAATGTATATATTATATTGGCCAAACAGCGTTTTCCGGGTCAAAAAATATCAAGCTCCGTTCCAAAAGTGACATTTTATTTCTCAACGTTTTTATGCAATACTGTAGGTATAATATAAAAAGTATTTACACTAAGTAATAAATGACAATACAAATATACTGTAGGTATAATATAAAAAGTATTTACACTAAGTAATAAATGACAATACAAATTAATGGATTTCAATAAAACCTTACAATAATACGTTGGAACTAGTGGATGCCCCGCGATTTCATTCAAGTTTCTGTATGAACTTCTATTCAAAAATACTCCCATCAAGTTTTGGAACCATAACTCCAAAATTAATGTTTTTCTCATATAAAAAATGAACCAAGATAAACCAGCCTTCCGTTATGCCCCCTTATTCCGGTAATATTAAAAAAAAATCCTTTCTTGTCTCACGTAAACATCTTAAAAGGAACCCCAGTACAAATATTTCATCTTCCTAGGGTCATTGAGGGTTTGGGCTGGGCGTTGATGAGTCAGTGATGAATGAATCGGTCCGCTATTTCATGTTTATATTATATAGATAACATAGAGGCTATATTTTCTCTAGAATTTGCCCCGGGAACGGGATAAACTTCGGGTAATACCACCGACGTACATCTAATTTACCTATTAAAAGTTTCAAACGGGTATTATTTATCTTTGGTTGATCTTCATGCCTTAATACCCGTTTTAAACGTTTAACTACGTTTAACATCATACTGAATGCTGCAGATAAAACACCTCATACAATGCCGGCGCCACACATTTTATTATAACTTAGGTCGAAGCGTGGCTCTGATGTTATTTACTAGAGATGAATTCACGTTCACGATAAATATACAATGTAAGTACTTATAATCAATAGTGATCTACACGTCTATAAAACATTGGTGTTGGGTATATCGTCGATATTTTTATTGTTACTTGTTACGTATACATTATTAATACAGATTTTCATGAAAGATGGGCAATGGCAATAAAAACCATAAGGCATGTGCATATTATAAGTGTCATATCACATAAAGCTCATCTGTACATAAATAAGCATTCAACTCTGAAATGTGTGTACACGCATAACTTTTTAACGACTTCATGAAATTGAACAATTATTCCTTTGTTCTATTCTTATTGCCAGCACAAGGTTTGTGTAATATCTAACACATACCCGAAACAATCACTAGATGGCGTCTCATAATGGATGTTTATAACGCTATCAAATACTCACAAGACTACAAAAATAGAACTGAAAAGAAATCTATATTTATTTGTCCCTTTTGCAGATAACCTATATATAAAGGTCGTAGAAAATATTTTAAAATAAATTTTAAAAAGATTTTTTTTGCATTTCTTTAAAGAGGAAAATCCTAAAAGTAATTAGGTACGCATAAGTATAAGGTACGCTACAAATACTATGCGCATAAGACAAGAAATGTCAGTCCAATATAATTTATAAAAGAAAATATACCTTTATGATTATGGTATAACAATTGACCGACTGTTTTTGGTCATTGTATTTACTACGTACAGTAACACATACGCAGACAGTAAACGGACATAGTAAAAGTTTCACTGTCCGCGAATGTGTTAATTCTTGGTAGTCCAGTGCTATAAATCAATACTAACAATCTTGTTTATAACGTAAGATATATGTTTGAAATAACAATAAATATGTATACCCCTCTTGAGATGGCATTACGAGTGTTTTATCAAGAAAGCCATGTGTTGACGACTGTACTCAGTCCTAATTCCCGTGCAGCGCTCGCACAGCACAGGTGGGAAAATATTCGGCTATATTCATACCTGCAAAGTGGACCAAGCACTTTCCGCGTCTTCACTGCCCCCTCTCCCCGGCCCTCTTGGATGCCCCCGCGTGTTCCCCCTGCCCCTCTCCCTACTCCAGCAGAACGCGCCGTGACTCAACACACTGTCCCGAAAGCGGAAAATTATATCTGTGCTGTGAGTCAAACGAAAATTTTCAGTATGTTTACCAACCGCGCCTGTGTTTATTTTCGCTTCGGCCTGACTATGAAAATTCTGTATTGCAATTCTGTAGGCCGGGCACCTTCGATACGTCGACGTTGGTATGACTAAGGTCTGATGACAACAAGTATGATGATACCGAAGGTAATTAATGCCGACGTAGTCGTTTTTCGTAATTTACGATAGTTGTTTTTCAATTGCGTTTACGACTAGCAAATGCATCAATAAGCTTCTCTATTGTTATAGTTGTGCATATTAAATAGCGGTCCATACAACTGCCGGGGATGTGGCTCAGTTGTACTTTCACTGGACATGTAAGCGAAGGTTTCGGGTTTGGTTCTAGGTAACGACAACAACAAGGAAGCGGAAAACCACATGTGAAAAGGTGTGTGAAGCCTACAACGGCGGTGGGCCACTTGTATCCTATAATGAAGTATTTAATAGGCGTGCAAAATATTTACAAAAGTTTCAACTGGCACTGTGTTTAGTTGTTGTGTGAAGTTACTCAATGTTATGTGTTCGTATAGATTTATTACAAGTAATTAAAGAAAACGAGACAAATAAATGAAAAACCTTCATTCTGTTTAAAAAGATTTGTTATTCTTCGCCAGCCCGATGCAAACGCTGTGCGTGTTTCATTCCTATTTAATTATATGCACGCATTTACACAACAAGCTCTTACGGTCAAAAGAAAAAATCGTGTGGACAAAGAATAAAGGTGTTTTCAAATAAAAGCTGTCGCCCCGTCTGTCGACGTGATAACAATAAAACTTTGAATGTGTTGTTAATCATTTTAATGATACATGATATCTATGTGACTCGAGTATTTCAAATTACATATCACACAATTTTCCCTTACGGCAACTTTTCCAGTACACGTCAATTCTACAAAACACAAACCTCTCCTACAAAATCGCTGAGGCGTAGTAAAATTTGTACCCAGACTAAGTATCTCCATAGTAAGAGTTGCGTTAACAACAACGTTTCTATTACGAAAAGCTTGAACCACAAGATTTGTGAACCTTATGACGGTGATGAACTTGGTTGTTGGAATACGCTTGGTGAACCGTCGGCATTTGCTTAGCAAATGCCTCTGCCTGACCCTCTTAGGCATTAAAAGGCGTGAAGTGTAGGTGTTTTTT
>SJJU01072861.1:0-29568 GCA_012932125.1 Conopomorpha cramerella | reverse complement strand
AAAGTTTGACAGTAATGACAGTTCTCCGCCAAGAAAATCTGTCGGAAAAACGTCAAAGAAAATTCCCCATTACTCTAATTTCTAATTCACTGCCACAAAAACTATCAATCATGTGTCTCCAAACTATCAATCTCGCGGTCACTGTCAATGTCAAATTGACATTCCAGGTTTTATCAACCATTGGATGAGAGTACGCGTTCAAAAATGATGACAATGATGATTTTGAAGTCTACTGTGTTCATTGTAATGGCATCCTAAGGTGGCTGTGAATTAGAAATCCGCGTGTACACTACAACTGCATGTTGACAGATCTTGAGTGCAATTCAATACCACAGATCTTAAACTAGTTGGTGTAACTTGCCCACAATGTGGAGGTTCACATACTATCAATGTCAAGGCAATGTACCTGTCACTACGTCTAATCGAGCGGTATCAAACGTACCTACAACATGTTACGAGCTAGAATTGTAAAATACCAGACAATTTCTTTGAAAATACTCGAAATAGTATCCTTACTAATATTATAAATCGGAAATTGAGTTTGTTTGCCGTAACTACTGAACCGATTGCTTTGAAATTTTGCAGACGTATAGTTAGAAGTAAGGTTTAAATAATAGGGTACTTTTTATCACGGATTTTTTTTTCCTTTATACCGCAATATAACCGAAGTCCTCGCGGGCGAAGCTGCGGGCTGAAAGCTAGTTCTGAATATTATTCAAGATACCTACGGGTTTGGATGAAAAACAAATGGTTATTATAATGACTAGCCAATGAACCTTGAAGTTTGTGAATTGTAAATCTGGTCGAATCAAATTAGTTTTTGTTACTCAAATTCTCATCGACATTTAGCATGTTTGATAGCAATTTTTCATAAACAGAAACGCTCGAACGAATATGTTTAATGTACTATGTTTAAATGAAATGAATAGTTACTCACTATGTATAATTTAAAGAAATTAAACATGCTGTGAGGTAGCCATGCTTTAAATATTCTAGGGATATATAAAACTAGCGATTTTGTATGTTTTCTCTAAGTATACTCACAGGGGCCTGTGTCTTTTGGATTCTCTGTGTAATAGTAGGGGCATTGTGTTAGTTAATTTGTATATTTTGTATATAAATCACAATTAAAATACATTGCATTTTGTACATATATGCAATACAAAGACTTAAACATTGAATGGTGTGTATGTAATTATGTATTTGAAAGTAAATGTGCAAAATTTTTTTTTCTTGGATTTAATTAATTAAAGTCTGAAAAATATAATGTATGTACATTAGAATTTTCAGACTATAAGTGTAATTCTTTTAACAGGAATCTGCACGAATATATGTCCAGGTGAATATAAAAATTATGCCAGTCTAAATATTACTCATTTATATAAGTATTTTTTTTTGTACCTAATTTTTAAGTTTCTATACAAATACAATAACCAATATGCACTACTACACGTATAAATGAAGCACCACTACTACATACGTACATTTGGTGTATTTTATTAGTGTTCTGGTCTATCCTACAACATCACACATCTAAGAATCCTAAACGATATTTTTAAGTTTATTTAACATACATTTGGTGAACGAGACTATCACTTGAAAAGCACCTGCCACAAACGAATACTCGTCTATACTAACACATAGAACTATAGCGTGCTCGAAATCGCTGGTTACGGCCTGAGGTATGCGGGGTTGTCAGACGGGAGAGGTTGTCAAAGAAAACTTTGACAAGATGCGATGGTGGAGTCGACCGCCGACTGAGTTGGCTTGTGGTTCGTTTACCTCTCCCGCCCCGCCGCTCGCATACCTCAGCCAGATTTATTCGCATTTCATCTATTTTCGCAAATTTGATACTTTTCTAAAATCGAATGTGATTTGTAGCATCTCATACACGTCTTGTATACACTCGCAGAGTTGTTCGCGTTTCGTACACTTTAAGAGATAGTGAATCAATAATTATTGCTGTTATATACCTACCTTATAAAATGTGTATTAAATGCGAAGCACTCTACCGAGTGCATAGAATAGTATATGTGATGCTTCAAATTCGATTGCATTTTAGAAAAGTATAAAATGTGCGAAAGTAGATAAAATGCTAATAAATCCTCAGGCAATGACTTGCTCTTCCGCTCTCATTACAGTACACTAGTAATGTGCAACAACGCTACATGTATACAGGATGCTTTTGCAACGAACATTTTGCAGACATCTAGTCTCTCAATAACAAATATCTAGATTTAGACATCAGTTAATCATGCCTGTACTGATATTGTCAGTGTATACATAGAGATGGATAAGTAAAGGGGAAACAGTTGGTAGAGAAATATGGTTTTAGTCTATTTTGATAAAATTCTGTAGATTCGAGTGGACTGATTAAATGTGCCTGTGCGTGGACTGTTTCACAGTATCATACCAACAAAACAATCTAAAACGTTTAGCAAACCCATGTTAGTTACATGTTAGGTACACAGAAAGTTTATTTATCAAACAGCACATATACTTACTAGCTCTTGAAATTATCAGTATTTTTTTTATTCACATAATAAATAAAAATAATAACTATCCCTAGACAATTACACAAACGGTCATCTGACTACAAACTAGGATACCCAGTACTGTAGGTGCCAGAGACTGATATACTTATTTAAACTAACTAAACACATACCTACATAGATAAATAAGACACACAGACACACACAACAAATGCTCATCACTAAAAGCCTACTTCCGGCGCTGGGAACAGAACCCGCGGCCGTCGTCCTAGGGGCAGATGTCCTGAACACTAACTAGTTCACGCCCGGCGTCATATGACTGAGATAATATTGTCGTGGCATATGAACGCGAAAGAGCATATCGATACCTCGAGGTAGAAAGGTCGTATAAACCATATCATCAACTTACCGTTATATAGACCAATCGATAGAACGGAAAATTCTGCATAAGCAGCCAGCATTCACAACTCAATTTGACCAAAAGTGGCTTTTACGACCTTTCTACCCCGAAGTATCGATATCATTATATTTAATTTCATGGGAATATTTTCATTATTCGTTCGGATCAGTCTAGTAATAAGGTACATATTCCCATGAAAATAAATGTAACGTTACGCCCTATTCTTCGTGTGACGGCAAAGTAGAAGTGTTAGATACAGACCGGCGAGATGTGCAATGTTGTCGGCGCTCCCGAAGCGATTGGAGCGCGAGAAGAGGTGCGCGAACTCCCGCGGCGCCGCCATCACGCTGCCGCCCAGCCCGGAGATGCCGTCGCGAATGTTGCCGCCCACGTTCCTGCGCTCATAGCTAATTAGTACAATATACTAACTACGTTTACATACATACACTTCACGCCTGTCTCCCAGAGCGGTAGGCAGAGACTACAGATCTCCATTTGTCACGATCCTGACATACCCCTTTCGCTTCATCTACATTCATACACCTTTTCATACACGACCTCCGGTTTCGAGTACTTTTCACGCCACCTTCGGTCAGGACATCACCAATCAGGTCTTTATATGTCCTTCTGGGGCGACCTCTACTCACCCGGCCTATTACATCACCCATATAAATCTCTTTCACTACGTTTCGAAGGGGAAATACGTTATGGATACCCAATCCCAGCCCAGGGGATTGACTGGGTTATGTCGGAATCACACCGGTGGGGTTTTAATTGGCAGTGCATATCGGGATAACCAAAGAACACACCGGTGCCATCTTCGCACTGCGTTCTTAAATACGCGTGGGTCTATTTTAGACCCCCTCCATTTTGCACTCTGGGGTGCTGGCAGCAAACCACATTATCGTGACAAGTGGAGGTCTGTGATCTCTGCCTGCCGCTCTGGGAAACGGACATGACGTATATATGTATGTAGGTAGGTAAAATAAATAAATAATAAATAAATACACTTCACGTCTTTTAATCCCAAAGCGGGTTAGGCAGAGGGACTTGCTTAACTTAGATAGGTACTAACTAAATTATGCAGTGCCCGGTATACCAGGACTGGGGACTAACGCGTGAGAATCGATTATCTCTGTCTTTCCCCTTTTGGGTGAGGTGAACTGCAGGGATGTTGTTGTGTGAACTAGACAGCCTGTTAATCGTACTTCTGTCCTTCTCTGGTGATGCATTAAATAATTGAGATACTTTGAACTAAACAATTTATAGGCTGTCATGCTTATTCTTCAACCTAATGAACTGTATGCATGTACACAGTACCTCTAGTGCGAGTTTATGTTTAGTTTAAAGTTGCCGTCAAAAAGGATTTCTTTATTAAAACATCACGTGATATCTGCACTAGCGAACCTATCGAACATAAATTGAAGAATGTTTTCATCAACACTATCTTTAAACGCCTACTGCAACTCACAATCTTTGGTCAGCGCAAAGAAAGTGATTGTACACAATGTATGGTAAAGAATGGGTGATACTATGTACTTCCCGGTAAAGTGACTCAACTGATTTGAAAGGTGCTTAGTATGTAGATAGATTAGAAGTATTATACCGTACACAACATGCCCACGAGAATAAACAGCGAAATAAAAACACGTATACTCACTTGAGACCTTGCCCCATATCCCGCAGCACCTCCCTGGGCTGCCTGTGCGACATCCCGCTGGTGCCATATTGCTGGACAACAAATATTATATGCTATTATATGAATGCATTAGACATGTAAACCTCAAGAATCTTTCTATCTATATAGTATAGTAGTATACAATAAATGGCATAAACTTCTGGGTCTAGACATCTTTCACGACAAGCTTCATGAATTCAAGCGCTCAATACTAAAATGATACCATTATTCTATTGTATTGTAATAGGTGATCCTTTTTGTTCTTTTTATTTTTATACATGTATTACTTGTGAAATATTCGATTGTGTATTTGCTTAAATTTTTTTTTTAAATTGTAAATTTTAATTATCATGTCTATTTTTGTGATTGTTGTGCATATCTGTAATAGGGGTATTCACCAGATTTCTAAAACCAGTGTTCAGTTCGTATGTTTTTACATGCTTGTATTTATGAATGTTTTGTGTATACTCTGTAGATGTGCCTTAAATAAATAAATAAATATCTAATAAGCAATGGATTGTGAAATAGCATAATTATATTATACCCCCATGGGACCAAGAAATAAAATGGGCTAAACAGCGGAGCACAGTTAACACTAATATAAAGCTAAACAAACTGTAAACTCGTTGATTATTTACGACCGGCCGTCGACTTTAATGCAGCACTAAATCAATAAGTGCCTTCTGAAAAGTAGTCGTGGAGCTTATAGAGCGACCAATAAAAGTTTATCGTGTGATTTATTCGACTTATTTTATTGAAAGTCAATGTCTTTATTGTGACAAAACGCTACGGCGGCGCGGCGTTATCCAACGTTATGAGAAGAAAACCATGATTACATGAATCCCATGTGAATATACACACATCAAAAGTGTCTAGGGATCAAGTACATTTTAGAAGATTGAGAGACAATGAAGAATGTATTTTAGAAAAAACTGAATTCATTCATAATTTATTCAATATGTGGTGATAAGTCATTGATACAGGCATGGTGAATTAGGCAGGAGACCAATGCAGAAGATTAGATTTGATTTAATAAATAGTTTTTTTAGAGCTAAAAATGTTCTTGATCCCTAGACACTTTTGATGTGTGTATTTAGCAATGGCGTGCACTGACTTTTACAAGAAGGTAGGCAGTAATCCTCACGGATTTTACTGGTTGAAGTCGGTTCTTGTTTCTTTAAGTTATACATTATTTATACTTATACCGAGTGCAAAAGGACCCCGGAGGAAGAAAAAATATTTTCATTTTTCAAAATGTCATTTCTCGAGGCAGAAAATTGTCTATTTTGTCAAACACGACGGGGTTGTGCCGTTCAATTACCGAGTACACCTACGTCCACCAGATCAGTTCCATGTCATAAAAATTAGGCATGGTCGTCCGTTTTTGTCGACTTGCGTGCAAAATTTCAGCTAAATCGGTAACCGGGATGTGGATCAAAGATTTGATTGCCGACTAACATTGGGACAGGTGAAAGTGCAGTGGCGTGCATACCATATAGGCAAAAAGACACCGCCTACCTTAGTATTTTGGTTACCCGACCTACTAACAGAGTTATTGCTAGAACCTTTTTTGTTATACTCACGACATAGGCTAACGAAGGTCCTGTGTTTTGTGGGTGAGTAGATAGATAGGTACCTATATTTCGTAAAGACAAGTTACCTATACATATGTGTCAATCCTTGGGGACTACTGCCTACCTTGTCACAAAAGACAGTGCACGCCACTGTGAAAGTGGAACGGAAACTTACCTCCCAATTCCGTATCCGCTTGTTGTAACCCTCCAATTTCTTCTGTAGCTGAGCGATGCACAGCGCACTCTTCTGGTTCTTCTTCTCGAACACCGCCTTGATCCTTTGCAGCTGCTGTTTGTCCGCGTTCGCCGCCAACTTCAGGTACTCGTTCACGTTGTCTGCACATTTTATAATACGTCAATTCACAGATGTCTGCAAGGCCCTATCTATGTAACGCCCGGGTAGCATAATAATAACTTCAATTCATACATACAACATTTTTTTTTTCATTTTACTTTCGGTGTTTTATAAATGTATTTTTGTAAATATATTCGCTATACTATTGTATTGGTCCTAACTGTTAAGATAGTATAAGCTTGGTAAATAAATAAATTAAAAAAAAAATGTGTCCTTACTTCTCCGTAGTAAGGTAAATTTTTCATTGCACACGACGTTAAACTTATTGATTTGAAATTGGACTACTTAGGACGTGAGTTTAAAATACAAATACGGTGTGCTTGTACGCTTATAACTTGAAAAATATGAGAAGGTAAATTAATGAAATTTTATTCGGAGGTAGTTTTGACCAGAAAAACACATCTTATTTACAAATTTACTTCATTACAGTATTGTAATAAACATTTCACGCCTTTTAATCCCGAAGCGGGGTAGGCAGAGGCACTTACTAAACAAATACTCACGGGTCACCGAGCGTATTTAACCCATCGTGACATGGGCTTTGTATATAGCATGAGCCCATTCACACAGTATTTTACTGTAATAATTATTATAATCTAAAGCTGCCATATGAGCAGTGGCGTGCACATCATATAGGCAAAAAGACTCTGCCTACCTTAGTATTTTGTCTACCCGACCTAATAATAGAGTTATTGCTAGATCTTTTCTTGTTGTACTCACGACATAGGCTAAGGAAGGTCCTGTCTTTTGTGAGTGAGTACATATGTAGGTACCTATATTTCGTAAAGACATGTTACCTATACATAGGTGTCAATCCTTGGGGAGTACTGCCTACCTTGTCGTAAAAGCCAGTGCACGCCACTGCATATGAGCTACATACATCGTGGTGCACGCCTCAGCGCCTACCCAGTCACAATACGGTGCGCCGACCGAATTATTCGGCTGTGAATCCACTACTGGTTCTCGTTACACCAAACCACAGTTAAGCTTCAACAAACAATGAAGTGAACCCACCGTCCCGTATAGTCTGCTCCAGCCTAATCAGCTCCTTAGTCCGTTCAATCTTGCTGTTGAGGTGAACGATAGCCGTCTGGGCCTTGGTCGATGTCACCGTCGGGTTGCCGTCGCTCTCGTCTGAAATATATCGCCGTTAGACGTGGAACTGAAGACTATTTAGGGCCGGTCCTATGTTTCTTTGGGGCACTATAACTAAGTCAATAGAACAAGCATATTGTAGTATCTTAATATAGGTACTATTAGTAGAGTTTGAATAATTGTATTTATCGATTATCGATATGTCAATGGTTTTGCACTATTATATTTATAGGTACTGTCAAGAATGAAAAGGATTGAGAGACGCGGCACTGAAGACTATGTAGGGCCGGCCCTATGTATCTTTGGGCCGCTATAACTAAGTCAATAGATGTGAGTTATTATAAGCAGTTTATAGTATCATACTATACTATTAGTAGAGTTGGAATAATTGTATTTATCGATTATCGATATGTCAATGGTTTGCACTATTCTATTTATAAGTACTGACGGCAAAGAAAAGTGTTGAGACGTTTGGGCGTAGGCCGGTCGTCGCCCCCACAAAACCAATTAAACCTATAAAAAGCGTACTTCGGGTCCTGCCATGCGTCATTAAAACTAACACAACATTTTCAGTAGCCGACTGTACGTCTCTATTACACTGACATTGAATCGAAAATGTTCGCAAACAGAAAGTATCATTCCCTCCTTTCATATAAAAAAAAAACAGAACGAACATTTACGCCAAATATCGATATTTAATATATTCAATCCCTACTAAAAAACTATACCCGAGGAGGGTTTCTTGAAATCAAATTTGACAGCCCAATAAAATCAGTCGACCAGCACTACGATTGGCTACAACATAAACATCCAACAATGAGCTGTATAACAACGGATTACGGTTCAATAATCCGAGTGTAAAGCCACTACGACTATTGGTTCACCTAATAAACTACTCCACAGTTACACCAAGCTCAACTTAACCTGTCAGTTGTATGTCAAATAAGGAATAACCAGTTTCAATAGAACTGTAACAACTTGGGTTTATTAGTTCTAAACATGAGTATAGAGTACCTAGTGTGACAGTATCCGTGTTGTTATTTGCCCCAGTGTCACAACGGGAAACCGCGTTAATGAGAAACTTAATTAAATATCGTAATTGGAAATGTGATATCCGCATTGTAAAGCGCCGCGTATTCTATCGTCGATAATATGAAAGCCGCGCCATATACTCATTGTATTTGGTGCGTACGACATATTTCAGGGTACTATTTGGACGTAGTTAAACAGAAAGGACTCAATCCGCAAAAAGTTACTTCGGGGATATTGAGCTGTAAAGTTGGATGCGCTATTGACCCGCCATACATGTGGATTTAGTCAGGGTACATAAAAAATAGGTTGTAGTGAACTTTTTTGTGTAAATCGACGGTTCGGGGTAAATAGGGAATAAGCGACAAAAACGTAAATGTGCAGGAGAGCCGTTTAAAGTTTCAAAATGACTAAAATGTAGATAACTTTTTTTTTTATTAACAGATTGTTATGAAATAAAAACAATTGAACTTTGAAAAAATCTGTCTTTTCGGTGACATTTATAAAAGCAAAATAAAAAAGTCTCAAAACTAGTCGTTTAAATCAAATGAAAAAAAGTGTGGATAAATCATCAAGGGCATAAGCGACTATAAAAATCGACTTAGAGCTATGGGAGTGATTCGATAGAGAAAAAAATCTAAGTAGGATGGCATTCATAACTCAATTTGGCCCAAAATGTCGCTTATGCCCTATTTACCCCGAACCGTCGAAATGTTTTTTTATATGATGGATATGTCTTAACTTAGCACCCTGGTATAGCTAACTCAATTTCGGGCAAAGTGTGGATTGAGTCCTTTCTGTGTAACTACGTCCAATACATCACATTCATACGTGTCATTCATTCGTTGCATTTTCATCGAATGCCTGTTAAGACTGTCGGGTATCGAGGTGAATAGGGTCACGCGATTTTGAACCTACTATTAAGGACAATAGAATTACTGTGAGTAATTAATGTCGATTGTATCTACATAGAGGTACATACATCAAATTGCTTTATACTGTATACGAGTTGACCATTTAACCTGGTAAGTTTACCAGGTTTACTCACGAGTAGTTACTCGTGAGTTAAAATTTCTGGTAAGACATAATATTCAATTTATTTAGCCTATTTTTTATGTACCCTGATGTACCACTCAATCCACATGTATGGCGGGTCAAAGCTCAATATCTCCGAAGTAACTTTTTGTGGATTGAGTCCTTTCTGTGTAACTACAGTGCAAGTGTGATACAAATCGCTGCCTAACATCAGGCAGGATGGCGGTCAAACGCTTGTTCAATATGTTAAAACAAATTTACTGTACAAATCGTCAGGGGTACTGCTCGTTAATTAGTTATTATCGCATGCATAAGTTTAACTCAACTGTTGCAAATAACCCTATGATGAATCATATAATTAATTATCCAATTCGTGTTAATTTAACGCATTTGCCTCACGCACTCGTACGGTTAGTATGCATTGTTCGTGCAAGAAAAGCATCGATTTCCAATAATTACTCTTAATCGTGCAGAGAAGGCTCGCAGTGCACGAGATAGACATAATGTAAGTAAGTTAAGTGTCTATGCAAATCGAAGGACAACTTAGTACGTGCTGGTTAAGTGTATATTGTATCATTCAGTCCCTCCTAGCGAAGCGCATTCAGAAAGAAACGACAAGACATACAAAGTGATACACAAATACCCTTGTAAGCCCACGTCAACTGTTTATGTAGATCCAACCGAGTCCATTTCGCCAGCTGTTAATGATCTTAACACATTGGCGCACAGTAAAATACACACATCATAAGTGTCTAGCGATCAAGAACGTTTTTAGATCTAAAAAAAAATCGAATTTATTTAAATCAAATCTAATATTCTGGATTGGTCTCCTACCTAATTCCCCACGCCTGTATCAATGACTTCACCACATTTTGAATAAATAATGAATGAATTCAGTTTTGTAAAATATATTTTTGATTGTAATCTTTTAAAATGTACTTGATCCCTAGACACTTTTGATGTGTCACAATAGATGTTTTATTGTTATGACGCTGTTGACGTTTACTGTCCGGGAAAGAGTTAAACGAAGCAAATTGTGCCTTTTTTATGTACAGTTCGAATTTTTTTGTCATTCACGATAATGAAGCATATTTATATTTATTTTATTTATTTAATTTAGTTTACTATTTTCTCAAAAGATGACGCTACGGTGTTCTATGTTCGATTATCAAACAAACCCACTTTGACCGAAACACCTTGCAACGACCTCAATCAATATTTAAAAAGTTTCACATCGTATTTAGCTGTAAGCGTCTACAGGCATAGCAAAGCGCTACCAAGACAAGACCTACCAGGCACTGCGATTGGTTGAAACAAGCTTAGTTGCACGACGTGTGACATAGCAGCCAATCACAGCGCGCATTTTTTCGAAGCGTCTACAGCTAAATACGACGTGAAACTTTTTAAATATTGATTGAGGTCGTTGCAAGGTGTTTTTTTTTAATCACTATGAACAAGCGTTTGACCACCATCCTGCCTGATGTTAAGCAGCGATGTGGTCTACGATGGAGCACAGTAGCATATGTAGCACCCAGCACGCAGTGTTTCGGTCAAAGTGGGTTTGTTTGATAATCGAACATAGTACACCGTAGCGTCACCTTTTGAGAAAATGGTAAACTAAATTTAAAAACAGTCAGTAGTGAAATCTATGTCATAGTGAAGAATGCGTTTAATAATGTCTCATTGACATCTGACGATATGGACTCAGAAGTACAAAGAAAGATTTAGACTTCGGATTAAAAGAGTATTATTGAATTAAGCTGAATCAGTCTGAATAACGCGTTGCGATTCGTTCAAACAGGCAATATCGCACTGAGCGTCACGTAACAGCCAATGACAACGTTTGTTTAGTCCACATCGCATCTTTCTTTCAGTGGTATTGCTTCTTTATTTAAACTTTTAGAAAAATCCATTGTTAATATGCATTAAAATACGGTTTGTTACATCTTAAACCCTGTTGCCAAATGCTGAATTAAATATTAGTTGTATATACTGCAAAAATAAAACCGAATCGGTATTGTTCTCATCCGTACCTTCGTAATTATAATCGCCGTCTTGACCTACAATAAATAAAGCTGAACAGAAAAAAAAACAAAATTTAGAATAATTATCACAAATCATTGAGAAGAAAATAAACTGTACTGGGGAACGTACCGTGACGTCTAAAAGTAATATTGTTTACGTGATGTGACAGGGACGGCGTTAGATGGGTTGAACGGCTCTGTCTCTGTCACACAGTATCCGCGATATTACTTGAATACTTCATGGTACGGGGCCAGATAATTAGAGGTATTATAATTATACAGTTAATTCGCATGAAGAAAATAGTGAGTCATACATGATTATTGCACTTGCATGCGTAAAATTTGTATAGGTATCGAGAATCATTTTAAAAACGCTTCGTATATTGCAAACATACTTCATATTGACACGTGTAACGGAAAGAGGCGACTGAGAAATAGGAAATTAATCCACATACATAATTGATGGTTCCCAAACGAATGCTAAATTTAACTCCGACCAAATAAACTTGTTACTTAACAGTACGTTTACAAAACATGTTTGACAGCATACGTGGATACCTCGTGTAAAAGTACCCTGAGGAATTAATAGTCTTCGACACTTTTTTGGGCTCGTCAATATAAAAAACTTTTACTTTGGCAACAATGCGGAGAACTTAAAAAAAATATCTTCCCTGAATTATCGAAATAGTTAAAGTAGTTCATGTTGACGAGCCCAAGAACGTTTCTAAGACCATTGCTCGGGGTCCTTTTACTCGCAGTATATGTGTCAAACATATATTTTCTTCTGCATGTTTGGCCAGTGAAAACGTACGGTAATACCTGAGAGCATTAATTGATGCTCTATTACTTCTCAAAAATAAACCTTGAAGACGTAAAAGTTCAACTGCGTCTATCCGTTACGCCGTGTACAATATTGCAACTTAATCCGCGAGACAATAGCTGACTCACAATTTTCCCAGAGCGAGCTGCAAAGCTAGTTCCCTTTTTCACAGTAGGTACGGTCAGCCAACAAAATGGTCTACTACTTTCGATGACAGTAAAACTTACTTTGTCACTAAAACATCTAAAAGTCGCTAATATTGCGTCAATGGGGAATTTTCAGGGCCCTTGTTTCTCTTAGTTATGACAGATGGCGCTAGTTGTATTAGGTGGACAAATGTCAACGAACTTACTAATTTCAAGCAGTCCGTATTGAAAGCAATAGTAATTTTTTTGATTGTTTGTCTACGAAAGTGTCTGAAGTCTAAATAACTCACTCAAATAATAAAAAACGCACTAAAATATAACTGACAGAATTCCCCCTGGACATCTACTAGCGACATCTAAGATAAGAAACTTTTGGAGTTTGAAAATTCCCCATTAATATTGAACCTTAATGTAAATAAAACATATATCGTGTGAGTTTTAACGTTAGGGCAGTAGGCCACATTCTTAGCGGGCTGTACAATTGTACATTATGTCATACAATAACCCGACCAATAGGAACTCACCTCTGTAAGCCGGCGAGCCGTACTCGTCGGCCGACGACATGGCGTAGGAAACGTTCGGACTGTACACAGCGGAGCCATAGTCGTTGATAAGACTCGGTATAAGCTTCTTTGGAGAATCTTCAAGCCTGCAACGAACACGGAACAGATTGAAGCTTGCCAGTGTAGCATTACGATATTTCATTTCGATAAATGTTGCTATCGTGAGAAAGATTCTTCTTGTATAAAACGCAAAATATGTATACAACACTGGCTAATCCGGCAAACGTTGTTTCGCCGATATACAGTGTTTCCCTGAAATTATATGAATTTCCATTACGCATATGAACCTTCTTCAAGAATAGTTCTATTTACTAAAGATGACCGCATCAAAATCTGTTGCGTATTTTTAAAGATTCATAGGGACAGACGGCGGAAGGCGACTTTGTTTTATACTATACTACTGGACTCGACAGACGTTGTCCTGTCTTAACTATTAATATGAATATCTAGCGTGGCCTGTGCCCAGCAGTAGATGTCATTTTTTTTCATTCATAAGAACCTTCTGCTGTCATTAATTAGCGCAACAAAGAAAGAATTAGCGAAATCGGTCCACTCGTTCCGGGGTTATAGGACATTACAACGAAAAGTGGCATTGATTGTTTATATAATACTAGCCGTCCCGGCAAACATTTGTTTTGACATAACAAGTTGCCTTTGTACCCCGTGTTATTATTGGGAGAAAAACAACTGGTAGATACATAAAAAATAGATAGTAGTCGATTCTCAGACCTACTGAATACGCATATAAAATTTGGTAAAAATCGGTAAAGCCGTTTCGGACGAGTACGGTAACTAACATTGTGACATGGAAATTTTATATATTAGATAATGATATACCTGCAAATACGTCACGCCAGACTCCCAAAGGGGTTGTCAAAGATACAGAGCCCTCCATTTGCCATGTCCCTTATATACTCACTTTAAATCACATCACCAGCCACATGACGTCGACGGCTGGACGATTGCATCCCCCAATGATTTCCATTATCATTTGGGGTGAAATCACCAATACACCCTTGGTTACACCCTAATTCATACGCGAGATTGAGCGTATGAGCGGGTCCAGTTGGTCGGATATTTAACATGCAATCGGGAGGTCCCGGGTTCAAGTCCAGCTACATGGACGTGTACCAATGGTACGCAACGCAACGCTCGTACTGTGAAGGGCAACATCGTGACAAAATCCGCTCACCACAAGGTGCACCCTATAACGGCGATGGGCTCACCCCCTGTCACGTTATAATACAAATTATGATGAACCGTGGGCATTTGCAAGTGCCTCTGCCTACTCCGCTTTGGGATTAAAGGGCGTGAAGTGTGCTTGTGTGTGTGTGTGTATTCCCAATAGAGCTACTGTTACACAACTACAATATAGTATCTATTACTTCTAAGAATTGACAATATGGTTAATTGAGTAAATAACTCATTCTACGCTGCTAACTATTCCTCCCCCGATGTCACCGACTAATCCAAACAACTATGTAGAGTTGGCATGTGGGAGTAAGGGTCTATCCCCACTTGTTACTTTCTCAGTTCCATTTTTCGAATAGAAATATGTCAATTTTCCTTCAGAAGTGAATAAACGGGAGCGAGTAAGTGTCGTGGACTCACTCGCGGGAGCTGCCGGAGGTGTTGGCCGAGTGCGGGCTGGCGCCGAGGTCTCGGGAGTGCGACTTGACGTGGTGTTTCACGAACGACGAGCTGCCCGACGATGGGTCCTGGAACAAATTTAGCTCGTGAAGTTCAACTGAACGTTTACGAACATTGCACAAATTGTTTGGTAGGATCATACCAGATTTGGATAGGTAGAAGGGGGGACATGGGCGCTGGTGAAGGCGAGTGCTGACGCGTCGCAAGGTGGCCACCTTAAACCTACATTTGGGTCGCAAGTCCCAAATACTAGCGCACAGTTTCCTCCTTTTACCACGCTATGGACCCGGCACCCGCACGGTGAATCCATGGAATGCTAAGAAATTGGTCTCTCTTAACGCCAAGTTTCAGATGTATGGATATGTTTTGTCTTAGTTTAATTCCACACAAAAAAAACTGCATGTCCACTTAAGAATTACTTTTTCAGTCAGCATCTGGGCCATCTTTCAGCCTAAAACAACTGCGTACCTAGTGACTTATACTACTAATTATATTAGGTATTTCATTATACCGACTTTTATATACTTATTTAGTTGTATTATTTATCTATAGTTTGCACAACATTAATCACCGGTGGTGTCGTTAACATTACATTTTTTTAACCACAACCCTAGGGGTTCCGTTTGGTGGTGCGGTATGAAAGTCTTAACGGGGATACCCTATTTAGGCAGGTTACAAATTATATTGCTATTTTGAAAAGCATGCGGGGCAGATAAACACTCACAAGACTACTGCAGCGCGGCCAGTTCCGGTCTGGGACGTAGAATAATAATACCAAGTGCTTTTCTCAATAAACGGCGTAAAACAGGTCCTCAGGAAAGGAATATCCTAGATACGAAATAAGATTATTATACAATGGGCAAGTCACTTCACACCCTTAGGTACCACTATATACCCTTAGGTACGATTTATCCATCCAAACTTCAACTGTCACGCTGCGCAAGTGACAGTCATGCCTCTCTAAAAATTGACATCATCATCAGTCACATGATAATAGCTGGACGAGGGCTAAAGATGATATCCACTCATTATGGATTACCAACGGATGAGTTTAACTGTATATTGTAACCCGTTTGTACCGCGAGTAAAAAGGAATGCCATGTAAAGGGCAGATAAAAACGATCCATGTGATTAAAGCTGTTTATCATTGACATGATATTATTAACGTCTAAATTCGATACAATGCGGGCGAGTATTGTTAGCTAATCATTTGTAATCAAAGCGTATCGCAATCGATATGAATCGATCGTGCTCGACTGGAAGGAAGTTAGTCAGTTGTTCTTGCTTTTATGTTTGTACACGGCCGTTTAGTCTTTTTTTTTTTCAAGTACATAGCTATGGCAGTAATGGTTCGATCGCAATATTGTTGCTGGATTGTTTTATTTACACGTGTTACTCCCAACAAAAATAGCGTGGTACAGAACCCTTACAATAATGATATCATTAACCATAGCAAATACTTACATTATCAGACGCTCGGTTTCCGAAAGGCTCATTGACCATAATCTGTCATTAATTATAGCTGTCCCTTTTTGGCACGCAAAGCACGAAACAAAAGACGATAGACCGACTTTTAATGTCAGATCAAGTCTTGAGCGTACCGAAAACTGGACGTTAGCCCCCAGTTATTTATATTTTTGTTGTTGATGGTTTAGCTTGAAAGTGTATCTAAGATCAATTGACACAAAAGTTTAAGCTGGTAAAACCCTTCGAACTCTTAGGCTCGTATTCCAAAGCAGTCCTCAAGACTGGCCGGTCTAATCTTATTTGTGTGAAAGTTAATTCTGAGATGACACTTTCAGAATACGGTCCTTTGACTAGTTATTGCTACGGATCATTGAATAAAAAATACAGAAACATGTTTCTGTAAACCTGTATAGCATATAAAGGCCATGATGATTAACAATAATCAAATATAATGTATGCAAAAACAAATTATTGAATCTCAAAGCGGGATAGGCAAAGGCTATATAAATACCAACGTATCACCGAAAGTATTCAATAACATTGAACTCTATTTAGTTATATTCAACACGCCGTGACATTTCCATATGTTGAATGAATATGAACGTTTATTTATTCGAAGCTGAATTTTAATATCCGAAATAGTTATCAACAGACATTTCATTGGTATTTATCGGGATGCATTTGATGCATCGAAGTTCACTCAAGCCGACAAAACCAATAACATTTGACAGAAACACATTACAAGCGTTTCGACGTCATATTTTCGTTAAATAACTAACTGGTTGACCGCCCACGGTGTCGTTCACGCGGACTGATATGTTGCCTTGCGGCAATTTTGAAAACTACGTTATTTCAGGAGGTCAAGTTTGGTACAGACCTGTATGTAGTTTCATCGCTTCGGTATCGTAGCGAAAAACGATGTACATCGCGGTTTTACTGAGGATCACAGTGAAATGTAAGTAACGAAATCAGCAATGAATAGGTATTGTTCAGACACTTCGATGCCAGAGCGATACAACCGAAGCAGTTAGGCTTAGGGCGCACTACAATTAGATTTTTTTTTATCACTATGAATAAGCGTTTGACCACCATCCTGTCTGATGTTAAGCAGCGATGTGGTCTACGATGGAGCACACTTGTTCATTAGGTACCTATTCACCCCAGTGACTTGAAGACCTTCAGACTGTACTGCGCAGGAAACACACACTCCGGCAAGTCGTTCCACATCCTGGCGGTACGCACTATGAAAGTGGACGCAAACCGTTTGGTTCGCGTAAATGGCAAATCCACCTGATATGGATGACGTTTTGCCGTTCTCCTGGTTGTCCTATTGTAAAAACGCGATGGGGGTTATGCAACTCCGTAGCACCGATTTTATTGCAGTGCGACTTAACCATCGAAGTTGTTATTTATTTATATATTACACCGACTATTTAACCGTATGTATGTGTGCATTCATACTAATTCATATAATGCATTTGTGCGATAAAAAAATCGTAGTGCACTAGTCTAGTGTTAGTCTGAAACTATACAGTGTTCGATTTACCGTGATTGCGCATGATGTATTTTCGTTTAACATAATGACTACATTGTGGGCAATAATTGGGTGGCTTTCACGCTCTGCCGCGATACCTGTTTAACTAAAATTGCAAGAAACCTTATTAGTGCATACATATACGACATAGTATTTTTAGATGTAATATCTATGTAGGTATATAGAATGAATGGTTGTCTGTACGTATATTCTTTAAAGAATAACCTATGCATTAAATCACATGACGATATTCAGCAAGGTGTTGACAATTAGTCCACAAAGGTTTCTGTGTCGGTACGACCAATATTCGCCACTATCATTCCAGTTGTATAAATAACTTAACTTAATAATAAAATAAAAAAATAGAAGGAAGCACTATAAAAAAATCTATCGTCGGTTCTCAAGAACACTACACATTACGGAAGAAAAAAACATTTCCACGTACGACGGCGTTTGCATTCCTAACACGACACCTTGCTGTTGCAACTCATTTTGACGGTCACGACAAAATTGGCTGACAGGACGCGAACTGTATGTGTTATTCGATATCCGACCGTTTAAAAGTTTCACACCCGTTTTGCTGGACTTCAATCAATTTCACCGTTAAAAAGTATCGCCCGTTTAACTGGGCTTCCAATCAATTTTACACGTTATTTCCACTGGTGGTAAAAAAGCGAAAACGTAACACAGTTTATCTTAAGTTTCGATCGACGCATCTCTAGCGTTGTTTATTTTGGCTGGTCTGAATGAGACAGTACGAGAGAGTGGAGAAGAGTAAGATTGTGTAGTTAAGAGTTTAAATAAGATTTAAAAGTACGTGGAGGACCCCTCAAGAAACTAGGTAGGTATGTACATTCGCAAATGTTTAAGTAGGCTATTATTATATTTTCACAGTATTATTTATAATTTTATGACCAACAACTGCTATTTGCAGCATTATTATCTTTATTTTAGTTACATACATTTTGAAATTAATATACAATAAATGCTAAAAAAATATGTACATTGACCCCTTTTAATCCCAAAGAGAAACTTTCTAAGCAATATTGCGGGATTACTTGCGATATGGACACCTATTAATCAATATATAATTAATTATCTATAATATAAAAATGAATCCCAAAATTTGTTGGTAACCGCATAATTCCGAAACGAGTGGACCGATTTCGCTAATTCAGATTCAGATGGTTCTTATAAGAAAAATAATATTTACTGCTGGGCTACCCTGGAGGTTACACTAAATTTATATTCATATTAATAGTTAAGACAGGACAGGTCCACTAGTTTATTATACGTATTGTTATTGAAAATAGTGACTAGTAAGTGTCAGAATAGTTTATTATGTTTCTAGTACTGCCAAATACCACACAGCTATACCACAGAGTATAGTAAATAAATCCTAATATTAAATGCGAAAGTTTATTTGGATACTCCCCTATACTCCACTACTCTTTCACGCGAAAATTACTGAATGATTATAAGGAAACTTTATAATATATATAGCTTATATAGGGTCAAAGACATAGGATAGGAAGGATGTGTTAGATTATTTTGCGAAACCTCGAATTTTAATAATAAGGAAGAAAGAGCTCTAAAATTCTCGTCTAATAATATTTTTCTTAATATTTAAATTTAAAAAAAAATACATTTAAAAGCGCATTACAAAAGACGTAATCAAAATATAAGAATAAAGTTCGATATATTTTTGATAAGGAGCTATGCAAGGAGGCCTATTGGACATGTATGGGCTGATGGTAATGATGATCCAAAGGTACAAAATAACTTTTTGCGGCGGCTATGTGCGGTATAATTTATCCCAAAATTAGCTCGAAGACGGGAACACCACCGGGATACAGTAGTATATATAGCACTCTGACCTAGTCAATTTAACTTAAACCGTAATTGAGAGCACTGTTCTTGCCAATTAGGAGCAGATGGCAATTAATGACGGACGATCGAATATTGAATTGACAATGATTGATCAAACCTGTGCCGATAACCCTTCATCCGTGCCTATCAATGAGAGAAATCGACACTGTACATGATAAATCCATTACTTTACAAAGCTCAGAATCTTATTTACGTCACATAAAGAGGATTCCTTAAATCTGCTTGCTACAAAACCTAGAGCATCGCCGCAAGGTCGCGTGCCTATCTGTCTTCTATCGGGTGCCATTTTTCATTTCGGAGTGTGCTACGGAGTTGCATAACCTAATACCCCCATCGCGTTTTTACAGTAGGACAACCAGGAGATCGGCAAAATGTAATCCACACCAAATGGATTTGAGATGTACGCGAACCAAACGGTTTGCGTCTACTTTCATAGTGTGGACCGCCAGGATGTGGTATGACTTGCCTGAGTCTGTGTTTCCTGCGCAGTACAAACTGAAGGTCTCCAAATTTCGAGTAAGTAGGTACCTAACAATTAGTGTGCTCCATCGTAGATCACATTGCTGCTTAACATCAGGCAGGATGGTGGTCAAACGCTTGTTCAATGTGAAAGTTCTTGTTCAAAAAAATCTGGCTACATTTAGTGGTTTAGGCATATATCATAGGGTCGTACATAACGAAAGAGATTTATATGGGTGATGTAAGGGGCCGGGTAAGTAGAGATCGCCCCAGAAGGACATACATCGACCAGATTGGTGATGTCCTGGCGGAAGGTGGCGTGAAAAATACTTACTTATTCCATTATCAGATGGTTCATCACCTATCTCGTTGGATCCTTCATGGTGCGATGTGGTTAGTTAATAGACTAATTGAGCAGGGCTTTGCAAGTGAGTTGCAGACGCCCTTAATAAAGAAATTTCAATGGTTTTACTAGGTCGGCTGGCAAATGGAAGCTAAATAAGTGATGTGCAATACAAGGCTATTAGACTTCACGTGGTCTTTATTCATTCAAAGCACTCGGTTGTATTCGTGACCCCTCTGAATTCAAAATAACGGCCCCGCGCTATAATTAAAAACATGCTATTTCGGTCACTTTAAAATTAAATTGTCCATTTACACCTACGGCGAAGTAACCAACAATATTGCCGTCTTCAATCCAATTCAAACAGATGCACTGTGACAATCGCTCCAACACTTTCGCGGACACGTTCCGTCGGTGCACGGTAATAAAAACCACCTCTGGTTGTCTCGAGTTGAATGTCGAAGAAAGCGTTAATTGACCAGAGCGTCCAAGTTCCATGGGAAATGTGGCAAAATGATACAACTGGTGCACTTACATTATTCATCAATAGGTATCCACGGTCGCCATATGCCGCTTTCACTATTCAATACCAAAAACATTTAACTTACATACACACACGTTTGTAAAAGTTAATGGGGTGAAGAGGACCTTTTAAGCCATGCTGTCACCTACGTCACATCTAGCCTGCCTATTTGGGACTGGTATGGACAAAAGTATGTGTGTGTGTGTGCATCGGACCCCGGTGATAGACACGCGCTTGCACACCTCGAATAATCTGCTAAGTTAACATTAAGAGAGATTTTATATCACATCGGAATATCACAACATCAATAATTCGATATTTCGTCACGCTAAAATGAGCATAGCAGTGGCGTCCATCAATACATCATGACAGCCCACATTCCCTTGCTGCCGACAGACTGTAAGCATCACATAAAACTGACCAAACAGTGCTTATTAATGCAACGGCATAAGGTTGAAATTCCACTAATTTTTTTTTGTAATATAATGCCTAATATACAGCGACGGTGGTAGATGTTGGCCAGTTGTCAAAACCAGAGACAATGTTAATTATTAACAAGTGTTTCGAGACGATATAATATTATAATTAGCTGCCAGAAAATTGACGTACCGCTGACTGCATTCGTAGTCGTCTGCGCGCGTATTGTTAAATGTTTTATATACATACGATAGTTTCATAGAGCTGAATTACAAGCTCCAATTACAAGCACTAGGTATATTCTATAAACTATCCTCTTAACGCAACCTATTACTAATTTTCTAATGTCAGCTGTTTCGGATAGACAACGAAGATTGTTGGTGTTTGCCTTTATACATAAACCTATAAAAGATAAACATTTTTTTTGATGTTATGAATAATTTCAGACAAAAGGAGTCTTTCGAGACAAATATACACCTAGAATATTACTAGCCAAAAGGTGTATACGAACCCTTTAAAGGCTCGGGAGCCATGAACTATCACGTCATGTGAAATATTCAATGCGAATTGTGGATAATTTGCCCTCCCCCGAGCGAATGTGAGCTGACGGAGTCGGATTGGCTTCGTTAGCGAAAAGCCGGAAACTACCGTTACTGGTCTTAGTGCATTGTTAGCTGAACTGCTCAGGCCTATAAAATTTTAAGCATTTCGGAGGTGAATTGTACCGATATTCTGTCCCATGCTGGAATGCATCGTCTGTCTTTCTTCTTGGCATGACGTAGAACTCGTAAGAGCCGACAATGGCACCTGAAGATTTAGGTTTTTTAGATATACTAACATGTAACTGAAGGCCCCTATTCAAATTCTTAATTCCTTATTATGCTAAATGTAGCCCCGCAGGGTACTTGTGGTTTTGATATGTGTATTTTGAAATATTAGACAATTGTTTATTAAAAAACCGGGACAACTTCATTACTCCTCGAACACTATTCAATTCTTAAAAATAAGAACTAAGTATCCAAAATGTATTATACAGGGATGACTTCGGGGTCATGATCCGGACCCATTTTTTCTTACTCAGCAAATGATAGTGATTTCAACGGTATACTTCTTTTCCTGAACAAGGTTTTTTTTAAGTGGAAAATTTTGCTGTAAATGTTGGATAAGAAACGACACATTAAAACGTGTTAACTTTTAAGTTAAAATGCCTCAGTCATAAAAATAACTATACTGTTGGACTCGCTATATTTTGGTGAGTTAGAAAAAGTTGGTCCGGCTCGTGACCCCCGAAGTCAGCCTGTATGTATAGCATTCACAATATGTGCCTTTAAATATTTGATTCACAATGCCGCGGTAAATACACATAATTGAATTTTAATTATAATCGAATGCCGCTGTACGGTTCGCGGTTTGGTGGGTTGATACGAGTGTGCCCTGCGGTCTTACCCACGTTTAACGAGAGCTCGTCGGTATTTCGACATTATTATTTAACAGAGACTATAATTAACATACACATAAAAGAAACAATATTCAATTTAGTGCAGAAATTATGTGCGGAAGTACATTATACATTTCGGCGATGTATTTTCAGAAGTAAATAGAAAGTATATAGGCTGTCCCGGCAAACACTTTTTCTTTTGACATAGTAAGACCCCATTGTATCACGTGTATGCAAAGGAATACATACGGTAGGGGCTTGAAAAAAAAAGTTGGTCGACTCTCAGACTTGAATATGCCTATATAATAAAAATACACTTTACGCCTTTTAATCCCAAAGCGGGGTAGGCAGAGGCACTTGCCAAAGCAAATGCCGATACAATATCGTAATAATTATGTACCCCGGTGGCGTAACTAGCAATTTATCCCATTAACGTGGGAAATTCGGATCCTAGTCAGAGAAGCATTCGTCCTGACCAAATCAGAAGTCAGAAAGCGTTTCATGCATTTGCAATGTTTACTACAAACACAAAGGGAGGTATTTATTTGTGAGTATGTGTCTAGAGTGTGTATGCAAACCCAACAATGGGCCTGTGGCATCCTTCTCACCCACTAGTAATTCAACAATACCCAATGAATCGTGAATATACTGCTACCGTGTGTTAGAGGAATGCTTTGTAGGCTTACCTTTACAATTTAACAAAGAGATTTTGAGACGCTCGGACTCTGACCGCAATAGGTAGGTATAGGGTACCTACTGAACAAGTGTGCTCCATCGTAGACCACATCGCTGCTTAACATCAGGCAGGATGGTGATCAAACGCTTGTTCATAGTGATAAAAAAAATACATTGCGCTTTAGGTTTTCTTTTATTTTAAACTAGCTGAGCTGGCAAAGGTTACTTTGCCCATATACATTTTAATAAAAATGTTTATAATACGGGAGACGACTTTGTTTTATACTATGTATTAATGTTCTAGAACAATTTCTTACGTCACATTTCAAGTCTCTAGCTTCAGCTGTTCCAGCAATCATATTTTAATGGTTTCAGTCTTGCAAAATTATATTTAAAAAAAGTATATAACCCCTTACAAATTTAATCGCGCCAGCAATGGATGTCCTTATTGTTTGAAACGCTTAACTAAAATTGGGTTTACGGAGCGAATACAGTTCACATTAAAACTTATTAGCAGACAATATCACGATAACATGGTAAAATGTTGCTTACATTAACTTTAAACTCAATTTATTCGGAAACATAGTACTTTGCAGCGACCGGACCGCATCAATTCGGACTAACTTTATGAGCTCGTTAATCTGCACTTCAATTTTTTGCTCGTGTTACAGACCCCAACCAGTATAAAGTTTGTATGGATGTTTGTTGCTCTTTCACGCAAAAACTACAGAACCAATAATAATTAAACTTTGCAATAATATAGCTTATACACTTCACTTAGCTTACACACGTCACTTCTACACCACACACACACACTATAATATGCGCAAATGAAATGTATATTATGTTCTTTCTTTAAATATTTGTGACCCGTAATAGCGGTACTTCCTACCAAAAGCAAATCTTTGCTCAAATGGGGATACCATCACCAAACAAATTACTATCACACATGGATAATGAAATAAACATTTTTCTTCATACATCGGAGAAACATACAGGCTATATTTTTTCCCGGAATTCCGACAGGAACGAGATAAAATGCGGGAAAAACCGCCTGAGTACAGCTAGTAAGTAGAAATATATTTTTATTCAATGACGCTATTTGCGCCAAATAGTTCCCTCATTAGCTTATACTCGTACAACCAGCACATTATAATTAATATGCAGTGTCCACTAATATCGTCCATGTCATTTATTCATACAAACAGGAAATATTTATCGGCCCATTGACGATTCAGCAATGGCACACATATGACACGTATATGTATATGTAGGTAACAAACAAAGAAATCTACATACATACGAAGTTACATTAAATACGCAATTACATAGTCGTAGAATAATGCGTCTTATTTTATCAATGTAGTAGAGACTAGAGTGGAATGCACTAATTGATACCGATATTACCTAGGACTCGCCATAGAGCTTGAAGTCTTTGCTGTCAAAATACGCAACTGTGTCGAAATCGTACGTGAGTTTGGTATCACCTGAATATTTTTTATTTATTTTTTTACACACACAAACCTTACAGGATAAATCCTAATACGTGTGGAGAATGGTTAGATAATACATATTAGTTACAAAAACTTAACGTTAAAAACGAATCTTACGTAATAATTGTCGAATGAAATCCTAGGTATACTACTAACCCCATTATTAGTATTCTCGTTGGTCGAATTTCGCTAACAACCACCAAGACCAGTGTCATTAGACACAGTAAAATACCTCTTGATTACGTTGTACGTAAGAATGTTTAATTCCTCAAGTGAAGCAAATAGAAAATACACTGAAACACTTTCAAATCCGACCAGTAGATCCTGCTGAGATTAGGGCGTTCAAACAAACAAACAAACCTTACAGCTTTATAATATTAGTATGGAACATACTTTTGAACCGATATATCATGACGGCCAGTGAAAGTGTTAAAAAAGTCGTCTACGACCATCCATTATTTGAATTTCCAAAGAAAAACAATCCACAAAAAGTGTTAAAATAACTGCATGCAGCATTTTAGTGATGTGCAGATAGCATCACAAAATAAGTACATACAGCCGCGTTCTTTGAATGCGCACTCGCACACTTGTCACTCAAGAATTCCGTTGACGTTGTGGTCACTGTCTGTGCATGTCTAAACAATATTTACTGTGCAATTACTTAATTGTAAAGTACACTCGAGAATTCAATACGAGTAAATAACACGCGTCGCGCACAATTAATAGTACAACAGATACATTGTCTAATCCAAACGTAAGGGAAAATATTACTGACTGACATCTGAACTGCAAGACTGACATGCGAGATGTCAGTTGAAACTATGGACAGTAGAAACGTCATATTTTGCATCGAAGTTCACTTCATATCAAGACTGTATCGAGAGTAAAACAGCGGTGTGTCGTCTAGTTAATAACTAAGGCGGAAAATACTTATCTCTCAGCCAGTGCCGGTCTGTTGGCAGTTCAGCAAAATATTATTGTTCATGCTTATTTATTGTGTTACTCATCCTCAGCTTATCTAGCTTTTAAGTTTATTCGAAACGTGCTTTCGTATAATGCGCAACTGATCCGCTGAGCTGCTGTACGAGATGTAGCTGTAAGAGATGCTTTCACGGACACCACATATAAAACTATTCGATAGTGGAATACACTTGTATCGTATATTTTGTCTGTGAGATTTTCATGAAAATGGACCAGCTTAATGTGAATACATATAATTCATCCCGATCCCGCGGGAGATATATTAAACTGTATAGCTTATCAGTTATGATCTACCTATTACGGAGTGTAAAAGGACCCCGAACAATGGTCTTAGAAACGTTGGTACCGTCAATATGAACAACTTTTTTTACGAACATTTTTTTTCGTTTCCTTGCTTTGTCGTCATGGTAAAAGTTGTTCATATACAGGAGCCAAATAACGTTGCTAAGACCATTGCTCGAGGTCCTATTACACGGAGTTTTACAGTAAATCATGGAAATTCTTTCGCGTGAAAGAGTAATAAACATCAATCCATCCATACAAACTTGTCACTAATTATGTAAGAAGGTGAACTATACCTACCGACAGTCAACAGACAATCAACAACGATGGCTTAAATATACTTGCTTTTTAATTTAACAGTTTGCAGCATAATGTAAAAACAATTATTTATACATGTAGGTCTATGTACAACGATGTACTAGGTACCGGGAATCCAATTCAAATAAACACATAAATGTCAGGCAGACATAAAGGTCCGGGAATATTATTAAACTTATTAACTTCGAAATTGAGTTAATAACAACACTAAATGCATTTCAGCATAATTTGTATCAATTATTTCAATTTATTTTAATCCTATACATACAATAGCACGCAATTAAATACAATCATTTTACTCCCACCTGCAGTTAACAGCATTGCATTGATTATATTTCAGTGCTCGTAAAATATATATCATCGAATACTATGGAATTTGTAGAGACTATTCAGTTCAAACAATAAAAGCCGGGCGAACTGAAAGATATCTCTACTGATGATTAAAAAAGCCGGTAAAGGACAAAAGAATCGCGTTAACGAGCCCTGAGGCTGCGGTTCCTATACCTATCCAACTGCCCGCAGGCACAACCCTTCTCTATCCTGTTTTTTTTTCTCAGTGTGACTATACGTATACATACTGGCTGGTGATATACTTTTCCGCGTTTCTACACTAAATATCAACATTTCCTTCCGAGTTGTTCGAAAATTACCAAAAGAAAACAGTACACACGAGCAGAAATACTAAACTTAACATTGTGAAATGCAATACAGAAAGAATAGAGTATTAAAATATCTGCCCTGCTATGGGTATAGAACAAAGTCAAAGCCTTCCGATGTCTGTCTCTATGTATGTATGCTTAGACCGCTTAGGATTTTGATGCGGTTTTCTTTAGATAGAATGATTTTTAAGGTAAGCTTATATGTATGTATAGTATAACACGTGCAGAAGAACATTAGTCAAACTAAAAATATAAAACTCAAAGTTCTGACTGATTAATTAAACACTGACTGATCAACACGCAGCCCGAACCCCCTAGAAAGCTGAAATTTTGCACAGGGGTTCCTGTTATGATGTTTACGTTAGATGAGGAAGGATTTTTCAAAATTAATCCCCTTAAAAGTGACGAGCTGGCTCCAAACGAAAGGCAAGAGATGGTGCATCGAGATCATTCGCCAGAACAAAAACTGGTGGACATCAACGCAGAAACGGGAAGAGTGGAGAAAGGGAAGAGAGACCTCTGCCCTGCAGTGGGATCCAGTAGGCTAGTACTAATAATAATAAAAGTAAAAAGGGAATTTATATGAGAAAACGTTAATTTCGGAGTTCTTTTTATATAAATTAATACTGAAACTACGCGAATGAAATCGCGGGGTGTCCAATGTCGAAAACAACGTCAGCTAGTTACAACACCTAGTAGTGGCACGGTTAAAAAAATCCTATATTACCACTGGTAGTAACAATGGTAGTAACACGAGTAGAAAAGGCCGCACCTCCTTAGCGCCGAATCGATTGCACTGGCTAAGTAGGTAGGTCTAGGTACCTTCGAAAACAAGATTGTAAACAATCCAAATTACGTCAAAGCATAGTATTTGTACAAGCACTGGTTTGGTTCGAGTGTTCTAAACACAAAATCTTCTTGAGCTGAAACACTGAATGGATTTCCTACAAATTAAGTCCAAGTTGCTGATGAATTGCGAGCTCTATTCTAAGGCAAACATCCTTCCAGCAAATGACCTAAACGAAGACTGAAAACATCTCAGCATTCGAAGTCGAACAGCGCCGGTTATTATATTGAAATATTTAAAACATTTTTAATAGAAATCAAATATCCAGATATATTTTCTAAACGGTCACCGTAAGTATAAGTTTGAACACTATCCAGTAAACTTAGAAAGTTTGAGTATTATAAAATCTGTATTTGAACATAAACTATTTGGACATTAAAATTATATGGGCAATAATAAACAACTTTGTTTACTACATGCTGAACCATTTCATGCACGATTATCGTAAACCCAAGTTCGATCAACAGCTTGTGTCATACTTATACAACATTATTATGTACGTAGTTAAGTTAATTAATATAGCTAACACACGTAACTAAATCATCATATTAATTGTTTATGAGAGGATGGTCTTAGAAACGTTGTTAGGCTCGTCAATAAGAACAACTTTTACTACGCTATTGTTTCTCCGCATAGTAATCATATTGACAAATCCAACAACGTTTCTAAGACCATTGCTCGGGATCCTTTTACACGCAGGATATTTGTAATGTAGAAATTTTACCAAAAAAACAAATACACTTCACCCCTTTTCATATCAAAGCGGATGTAAACACGGTTTACTAAGAATGTGGCACAAAAGAAGTACATGAAAAAATTCGCCCGCATATACTACGCACATGCAATAATATTAAGAAATGCCAGTATTAAGAAATTTTAAGGTAAATTATTGAGCAGTTTTCTTTAAAAAAATACAAAAGAGCGATTCGAAAGACGAACAATCATAAAATAACGTAGCTACATCTCTTTCGTTTCTCACGATTTTAGACAGATAGTTTTTTTTTTTAATCTCCTAATTGGAACTGTCTAGGGCAGTGTTTTACATCTTAATAACTCCAATATGAGAAAAAAAAAAGTAATTCAATTATCCTTGCTGACGTTATGAAAATAACACACAAACAACGTAGTTAATTACACATACAGAGCCCTCGCTTCTGCAACGCAAGAGGATTCAGAGAAGTGGATAATAGGTGATACATTCGCAGTGCATGAGCCCGGCGTGGGCATATCGGTGTAGGCAATACACCAACGCAATGTAGTTTGCAACGGCCAACGTGCATTAGTATGCGTCAACACGAAACGTGCTCAGATTACACTTAGTAAGACGAGGGGCAATTGATAGTAAAGACACAGGTTATCTCTATTCATAAGTTTTGTAGCA
>SJJU01072860.1:24467-38755 GCA_012932125.1 Conopomorpha cramerella | reverse complement strand
AAATATGTAAATATATCAGTCTATATAGTATATAAGTATGTAAATATAGGGTTTCCTAATATGGGGTCAGGTGACCGTGTGTTAAATGTCCCAGGGTATTTGTTATTTTTTAATATTACGTATATATACACAACTCGCTGACCGAATTATATTTCCTACAGTCGGAGGGTGTAAAAGAAACCAGTCTTAAAACGAATGATTTTATTCTAATTTCTACAAACTAGGAGAGAGAATGGACGCGATGTTAGGTGTCACATTGCTCTACTTTCTACGATCTAACTATTCTAAAAGAGTATGGGCCCGAAGTTAGGTGTCACATAGCTCTTGTGTAAAACTAGTGAGTCGATCCGAATGTTAGGACTCAACTGACGAAGCGGTAGATTCTGATTTCTCTCGTTGGCTCGGGCTGGATGGTGCACGTGATCGAAGTCAACGCGTCATGGGCACGTTGCGAGGAGTCAGTACTTTCAAATATGAAGCATATTGAGGTAAATGATGGCGCAATACTGCATCGATGCACGTGGATGTAGAACGCCGACGCAGTAGTGGCTCGTTCGAGGCGCGTGGATATAACAGCCGGGTAAACGATGTTTACCAGTGCCATTATTAATAGTGTTGTCCTGCTATTTATTATTATTATTTAATACTTTATTGCACCAACAGTACAATGGGTGGACTTAATACTAAAGTATTCTCTACCAGTCAACCTAACAACATGGGAGAAACATAGGTGCGGGTCAGTATTTATAAAGTTGTAAGTGAATACATTAATCACTTAAGTAGGTAGGTAAAACAGGAATACACTCAATAACAAAAAAAATATAATCACATACCTACGTACGCACATCATATAAAATATAAATTAACACATATTATAATATAGTAAGTACTATTGCAAAAAAAAAAGACTAATAATGAACACATACATACATACTAATATATAAATATATAAAATGACACATAGAAGTTATTTGGAATATTGTTGGAGAAAATGCTTCTTGAGAAGATTTTTGAAAGAAGGACGGGACGGTGCTTTCCTGACATCAGTGGGAAGGGAGTTTAGTTTATATGTACGTACTAGTGGACGCCCCGCGATTTAATTCGCGACTTTTTTAGATTTTTCATACAAAAGTATTTCCCCGTTAATTCCTGTTCCCGTGGGAATTTCTGGAATTCCTTTCTTAGTACTAACCCCCTACGGTAGCTAAGCTACGTTCGTTCAAATTTCAAGTGCCTAAGTTTAGCCGTTTGGGCTGTGCGTTGATATGTTAGTCAGTTTCTCCTTTTAATATGTATTTTGAAAATATATTGCATGTACAGAATTGACCTCTCTACAGATTTATTATAAGTATAGATAAGGCATATAAACCTACCTCAAGAATCTATTAAAGAAAACAGCATAAAAAATTTAATGATATACGATGCGACGACGCGTTTTGGCGTCTTCCCTCCCTGTGTACTGACAGAATATCACCGTCGCGGGCAATTATAGTCAACCACTCAAGCCGGACGATTATTCACGCGTGGGAAACGGCACATGGTAGCACTTCACAGCTTATTTGTCAATAATTTTCAGTTCGTTTGTAATGTATTGTTTGTCTATTTACCTCTGTGCTTGTATTTGTTTCACAACAACAAAAATATTGAAATATATCTATCTTAAATGTTCATTCTCATTGGTACAAGCGGAGCAACATTGTTTGCTAGCTACGATTACTCGTTAACTAAGCTACAGTCCAGTAGTAGTATTCAAATAGAGAGAGAGAGAGAGAGAAGTTTATTTGTACCAAAAAACAAGAAATAATAAACACAAGTAATCAATAAGAAAACAAAAACAAACAAAACCAAATTTTAAAAGAAAGAAATTAACATAAAAAAACAGAAACAAAGATAAACACAGAAATCAACATAAAAATAAAAAAATAACGATATACACTACAAAACACAGAAATAAAAACTTATTAAATGAAAAAATTTTTGGCTGCAAAAAGGCAGCTGGCTCAGCATTATGCTGGGGTTTGCACCCACAACACTGATTTTCAGCCAGTGCCAGAAGGAAAATAGGTTCCTCAGCTGATGACAATGTAACTTGAATATCTCTTTGTAAGCGATAAGCTTGTAGGTTATTGAAAGGTAAGCACGACTGAGCTCCCTAGTCCCTCAAGGACCCTTGACACAAGATACTTAAGTAGAACTAGTCAAAGACGACAGAATAAGGCAATATTACTAAGTAAATTGCCTTACTATCTTGGAAACAATGTTGCTATCAGTTGGAGAGTTAATGAGGAAGTCGATATTGGTACCTAATTGGTACCTTATTTTATTACTTCATAGTTTTTATTGTGTAGGTTTACGAAATTATTAATAACTAGATATCCCGGCAAACATTTGTTTTGCCATAGGAAGTCGCCTTTGTACCCTGTGTATTGGATGAAATACACCATTTGAACCTTCCCTGGACTTCCGCGAATAATTCAAGACCAAAAATAGCCAATTCCGTCCAGTCGTTCTCTAGTTTTAGCCAGACTAACGAACAGCAATTCATTTTTATATATAAGAAGACTAGCTGTCCCCGGAAAACATTTGTTTTGCCACAGAAAGTCGCCTTTGTACCTCGTTTATTGGATGAAATAAACCTTTTAAACCTTCCCTGGACTTCCGCGAATAATTCAAGACCAAAAATAGCTAATTCCGTCCAGTCGTTCTCTAGTTTTAGCCAGACTAACGAACAGCAATTCATTTTTATATATAAGAAGATTATATCGTTGTTCTCCTGTAGTCATTCAAGCTTACGCATCAAACTACAGCCGTCGACTATCGGAGAGCAAGACTTCCGGTTTTTTAAGAGACTTCATAAAAGGGTCGGTTATGAGGACTGTCGTTGGGGTGTACCGATTTTGATGATTTTGAAAGCAGTTCAGTTTTGACAGTGGAACCCATGTGAAAACATCACAAAATTCATATTTCACTGTTTGAATTCGGTTCTTTTTCCATTAAAATTAAGATAAACTGTACGAAAATATTGATAACCTAGTCAGTTTAATAAAGACTAACGGTCTGGCAGTCCTGTGGGAATTTAGATAAAAGATATCCTTCTCCATTTTTACATTTTCCAACAAGTTTCGTCAAAATCCATTAAATAATTTTCGTGTGTAATAAATAAGCTTTAAAAAAAACAACAAACCTTCACATCTGTAATATTGGGGAGGATTTCTAAGTAAGTACAAAGCAACGTCTACAAACTAATTTAATGTCGAGTATTTTTAAATAAACGATATATTTTATGTGATCTTGAGAAGCGAATCCCAATTCGGAGCGAGTCGAAGCCAAGAAGCAAACATTCTTAGCACTTTGGAGAGTCCTTAGACGGATTCAATTTCAAGAGAGCGACAATTTTCCGACAGTGTCAGAATTTTATAGAAAAGTGCAAAATGTATAGAGGTAGATATGGGTTTTATAGAAGTAAAACTCGTGCTGCCTGTCTGTTCAATTTAACAATATGTAAGTAAAACTTAATGCTTATGAAAGTGTCCAAGAGACTTATCTCTTATCTCCATAAGAGCTTTTACTTATAAAAGCCCTTATGTAATTTAAATTGTATTGGGAATAAACTCGGTATACTAAGGTACTTCTAATAAAAAAACTTACTAATAAAGATAGGACAACTATCCCGAAATTATACCCAGCTGAACTAGTCAGTTGTATGTAAAACACAACATACACAATTTCAGTAAACGTATAATAACTATGGTATAATCATACAGCAATTATTGGCAAAGGAGTGAGGACTCGTATGTAGGTGTACATTTCATGATATAAGTAATCTAAAAAAAATAAAAAGTAAATAAATACACTTCACGCCTTTTAATCCCAATGCGGGGTAGACAGAGGCACTTGATTAAGCAAATGCCCACGGTTCACCAAGCGTATTTAACCCAACGTGACAGGGGGTGAGCCCATAGCCGTTATAGGGGGTTCACACACCTTGTGGTGTGCGGGTTTCATCACGATGTTGTCGTTCACCGTACAAGCGTTGCGTTGCGTACATAGGCTCTGAAAAAGAGTCCCATTGGAACACGCCCAGTAGCCGGACTCTCGAACCCGCGACTTCCCGGTTACAAGTATCCGACCAACTGGCCTTATCTCTCCTTTGAGGAGGCCTATGTGCAGCAGTGGACATCAGGGGCTGACACGAATGAACGAATGAGGCATTTCGTAGCTATGTTTCAGCTCGTCAGTCGTCATCATCATCATCAGCCCGTCCGCTGGAGGGTTCCCTCGGTCGCCTCTTACGACCCCCACGATGAGAAAAGTTGGGCCGGGGTGGTGACACATGTATTCTATTGGCTGTCACGATACGGCTAGCACATAGTATCTAGGTATAAATATTGCAAAGGCAGTAACTCAAGCTAGCCCAAATGCAAGTAGCTCAAGCTAAAATCTATACTAATATTATAAAGCTGAAGAGTTTGTTTGTTTGAACGCGCTAATCACAGGAACTACTGGTTGGGCAAATTGAAAAAATATTTTTGTGTTGAATAGACCATTATATATTCATATTTCATATTCATATCGAGGAAGGCTTTAGGCTATATATATATATATGTATATATAACATCACGATGCAACTATTAGGAGAGAAGAAATAATGGAAAATGTGTTAAAAACGGGGATAATTTTTCATCCTTGAGGGCTTCCATTATTTGTTATCTCTATTAGGTATATGAAAATGAATTGATGTTCGTTAGTCTCGCTAAAACTCGCGAACGACTGGACCGATTTGGCTTATTAAAGTCTTGAATTACACGTGGAAGTCCAGGGAAGGTTTAAAAGTTGTATTTCTTCCAATACACGATGTGCAAAGGCGACTTACTATGGCAAAACAAATGTTTGCAGGGCAGCAGCTTGTCATTAATATAATGTAACCAGTGGGAGTAACCCAACATATTCTCCACGAAGACCAAACTCGCATTTTTTTACAAGCACCCCAAAATGTTATTATTAGAAACTTGATGCAGAAAACTTTTATAACACGTATAGAACACAAAAGGGATTTTCTTTGTTGAAGTGAAACGTTTTACAAGACAAACTAAGCGTGAAAGAATCCGTAACGAACAATGTACAATTTTACGAATAAGTAATACAATAGCGTTGGATGACATTTTAGCAGGCTGAAGTGGCTGTGGGCCGGTCATCATCATCAGCCATATAACGTCCACTGTTGGACGAGGGCCTCCCCCAATGAGATCCGTCATTTGGGGTAAAATGCCAGTAATCGCTACGCTTGGCAGGCGGGTTGGCGATCGCAGTGGTGTTGTGGTTTAACTCACAGAGAGCGCTGCTGCCCGTTCTCTGGAGAGTTCCCTCGGTCGCCTCTTACGGGAAAAGTTGGGCTGGGGTGGTGACACATGTATTCTATTCGCCTTCACCACACGGCCGGTCACATTAGCCGTAGAACCGTTAACCGTTGGGGCAAACGAGTTTCCGAGTGGAGACCGCGTCTCGGCAAACGGAGTGTAGGACGCCCTCAGGCAAGGTGAAAAGTCAAAAGCTGGATGCGAGAAGCCGAAAATAGAGGTAGATCACAGTGGCGTGCAATTGGAGAGGCCTATGTCCAGCAGTGGACAAGTATGGGCTGATGATGATGATGTTGGATGAAAACCTAAGCTTATTTTAACAAACAATCACACCTCTTTTAAAAACAAGCTTAAAAACTTCCTTTCCCAAAACTGCTTCTACTCACTAAATGTGATATGATTAACATTTTAATACCGCTAAGCTACATTCTCTCCCCTCGACGTATCGACATCACGGTTCACCTATAATACTTAATATTACAGTAATATAATATTATGCAGTAGGTAAAGTAATGTACTATAGGCATGTTAAAAATCTATGTTACAATTTATTTAAATTCTATTATTGTTATTTTTGCAATGCAGGGTCTTAGACTTAAGGTATATGGCAATAAATATAAATAAATAACTTGCTTTTCGTCACGCACCTGGCCGTTATACACTGCTGGATCACCGTCTCCCACCAGACTAGTACAGTAAATGGACTTACCTACAACGCGGTATTATCATTAGCGAAACTCGCTTTCAGAGTTTTAAGAAGTTTTTTCCAGGGTTTCTAGTCTTAACGCCACAGAGACATCAACTAAAACAAAATTTTAGGTTCCGATCGAAGAAAGTAATTAGTGGCGGTCGTTGACTCAACGTTCCGTACACGGTAGCTCTATAGGCTTCGATCTAGGCTGTAGACGACTTGACCATTGTCTAAACTCTGAACCATAACCTGGTCTTTGTTTCAGAATGTTTCTATTCTGGTGGTGCTCCTGTACAGTTGGAGAATAACTGTCAACGCCAAAAAGTATAAGGAGCTGGATGATGTATACTATGGTAAGTTATTTTTTATACTATGGGATTTATGTATTTACATTATGTATGTAATGAACCTGCGAGAAACCGAAAACAGATCACAGTGGCGTGCAATTGGAGAGGCCTATGCCCAGCAGTGGACAAGTATAGCATGTTGTTGTTGTTGTGTTCCTATGGCGCCCCAGAGGTGCAGAGGGCATTGACAAGATCACGCCACGCCTTCCTGTCCTCAGCAACGCTCTTGGCCTCGCTTCAGCTCACTCCTGCAGCACGCAGTTCACTCTCGACAGTTCAACGCTCTGATTGAACGGGACGGCCTCTGGCTCTCTTGCCGTTTGGACTTATTGTTTCCTATTTAAAATATTAGTATACACGGTGGGACCTGTAACAATATCATATATAATAACAACATAAGCAAAAAAAATTAATGCAGATTATTTCGACCTCTTTAAATTAGTCTGATGTGGTCAGGAATCTTCAAAGTACGTTGATTCGGAATAAATTACGTTTCAAGTTAATACGTTTTGGATATATTTGATAGTAAAGCTTGTAAATTCAAGAACAGCGTTTATTCTGTAATTCCTACACGATGTCTAACTATTTACCTGTGTATATGTCTTGCTCAAAATGTATATTCTAGATCAGTCAGTTGATTGCTTACAGAATTAATTATTTTAACCTTATACTTAATGCACGCCATGCTTACATGTTTAGGGATATAGTTTAACATGCTTTCTTTTTTTAATGTTTGATTAATAATAATTAGCTATAAGCCCTTTATGTAAGATTAAATAAATACAAAATGATCAATGTCATGGCGATGCCAACTGAATGTCAGTGAAGATAGTTTTTAAAAGAAAGCATATTCATTTCCTCTTTGATGTTATGTTAGGGTACACCTTTTTTAAATCCCGATTTTGAAACCCTAATAGGATATGTATAGTGATACTGAAAATGTCCATTTTTTAAGTTTTCGCCCCTGTTGCAGGCCTCCCACCCTGTGGTGAAAACACCGACCAAGAACGTGTACATACATACATACATACATATATACACTTCACGCCTGTCTCCCAGAAGGGTAGGCAGATACTACAGATCTCCATTTGTCACGATCCTGACATACCCCTTTCGCTTCATCTACATTCATACATCTTTTCATACATGACCTCCGGTTTCGAGTACTTTTCACGCCACCTTCGGTCAGGACATCACCAAAAAAGAGCGTGTCAGGGCACGTATACCTACATTTATTAATGGTCCGTATAAATTTATCAGTTTTCAGTCCTCTAGTCTCAGATAATGGGGTATTGTATTCGTTGGTTAATTTAAAATTTACCCAATATCGTCATGTCAAAGTCTCAACTAAATTTCTCCCTAGGCTTCGGTAAAAATAGATTCGAAATAAATTAAGACTTTAAAAAAAAATGTAGCTTCTAGTTATATTCCGAACCAAAGTAGGCTTTTACTAAGACACTTTTAGGTTAGAAACGGAGCGATGAATCACTAAGCGTACAAAAAAAAAATACTTCCAAGAAAAAATAACCGTTGTCAACCTCTAAATAAGAGAACTGAACAAAAAGTACATGAGACAAAATAATCCTCAGACAAAAGTAAGGAAACAAACAACAAAATCGCTTTTAGTAAACATAATAAAATACATTCAAACTGGGAACCTCCTCCTTTTTTAAGTCGATTAAGAATGTTACACATGAGAGCGCACGAGGTCTTCGCTTTTATAAGTCCCACAATTAACCCTCTAACAGGCAGAAAGTTCCTTAAAATTAATTCATCTTAGACTATATTTCAAAGGACTAAGGTTCAAAATTAAGTGGGAACTTCGTTTATTTACAACCATTAATTTTAAAATAATAAATACAGATTTATATCGGCAACAAGCTTCGTCAAAAATGTCATGCCCTAAACAAATTTAATGTCAATAAATTAAATTAAATAAACATTAAGGAGGATTGAGGTAATATATGTAGTGGGAACTATCTGGTTCTAAACTCTGCCTGGTTAATGTGAGCCATGTATTTTCACTCACAATGTTTTCGTGTCGTGCAAAAGCACTAGAAAGTTTACATTCGAAACACGACGAGTTGTTCAAGAACATTGATGTATGTACATAAATATTTGTAGGTAACATGGTCTTAAAAATATTGCTAGCTAAACAGCTGTATTTCACGTGTTTAACCTTCACTGAACTTTACATTGTCCTACGTTGTTGTAGACTAGAGCTGAAGACGACGGTGTGACAAACATTGTAAACTCGATACGAGCATTTCATAATATTATTATCCAAGTTACAGAGCGTCTGTAGTCCAGTTGGTCGGATACTTGACTTGTAACCGGGAGGTCCCGGGTTCGAGTCCGGCTACTGGACGTATACCAATAGGACTCTTTTTCAGAGCCTATGTACGCAACGCAACGCTCGTACGGCTCACCCCCTGTCACGTTGGGTTAAATACGCTTGGTGAACCGTGGGTACTTGCTTGCTTTAGAAAGTGCCTCTGCCTACCCCTCTTTGGGATTAAAGGCGTGAAGTGTATTTTTTTATTATCCAAGTTTTCTACCGAACATTGAGACCGTATTGACAAGCAAAAAAAATTTTTTTTTACAAAAAAATATCGTTTATTCTACTTTAGTTTAAATACGTTCTATACTATGCCCACTTACCAATAAACAAAGGACGAATTAAAAAGGTTATTCCGGATTTAGACATACAACTGACAAGTAAAGTTAAGGCTAGTTTATCCGGAATAGGACATTTCCGACATAGTTTTACTGTTATTATTCACAATGCTCTACAAATTTAAAAAAAAATATCCACGAAACCATTTAAGAAAATGACAGATACAGAAGATTCGGATGCACAACTGTATATCCAACTGTGTAGCCTTTATAGGATATAGGGTGCATTTCGGAGAGTGTGCTACGGTGTTGCATAACCTAATACTCCCATCGCGTTTTTACAATAGGACAACCAGGAGAACGGCAAAACGACATCCATACCAGGTGGATTTGCCATTTACGCGTCCACTTTCATAGTGCGAACCGCCAGGATGTGGAACGACTTGCCGGAGTCTGTGTTTCCTGCGCAGTACAGTCTGAAGGTCTTTTAGTCGTTAGTAGTGTGCTCCATCGTAGACCACATCGCTGCTTAACATCAGGCAGGATGGTGATCAAACGCTTGTTCATAGTGATTATAAAAAAAAAAATACGCACCTTATTATTTTATTTTATTTTAACATCTTTATTGCAGAATAATACAATTGGCGGACTTAATGCTAAGGCATTTTCTAAACTGGTAAAAAGTTCTGTGTGCAGTAGAGAAAGTAAACATAAAAAAAACAAAGAATTAAAATTAGCCGGAGTTACATATGTACTTGCATGCATGTTACGAGCACGCAGGTTTCATAACGATATGTGTCGAGTGACGTGTTGCGTACCTTCGTAGGATCAGAAATTGGTCCCATTAGTATACACTTATAATAAGTACAGCCCCTTGAACAAGTACGGTAACTAAAGGTTACTTTGAATCACGGCGAGATTTTAATCTAAACTTTATCGAAGCAAATTTTTTATTCTTTAGAATGCCCGAATACAGCTTTTAAATACCAACTTTAAACAAAACAGTCATCAACATATTAAATGTTTAAAACGGGTATTATAGCGCGAATATTAACCAAAGATAAGCATTCAGCTTACCTTCGTTGTTTGCCCGACGTTTTGACACAGTTACATATTGTGTCGTGGTCGCGAGCTGACTGACAGTCTGCAACAATTAGACTTTGATATAGATGACAGGACCTAAATTGCATGATATTTTAAAGGGGGTAAAGAAATACTATAACAACTAATAAATAAAATAAGCCGAATGCACTGTTTCTGCATGGTGTGTTGTCCACACCCTGTGACACTTTTGTTCGGAGATAACGAAAAAAGCCTATACAACATTTACTTAACTTTACTTTTAATTTAATTAGCTTATCGACTTTGCACGAAAAGTTGAAAATTATTTTTCGCCTCCACCTTATTGACACAAACCAAAAGTTAATAAGGCGAATAGAAACAATGACTTTCGACTTCCCAGTGTATTTCCGTATCACCCTGTATATACAGTTATATAATTATTAAGTTGTGACATAGTTGTCCGAAACGGCTCCACATTTATTTTGTGTATATTGATTAATACTAGAATAGATTGTAAAATATTTAAACACAAATGTTCTAATATTTTAAAGATAAATAAATTAATTTATAACATAATAAATAAAAATAAATACACTTCACGCCGTTTAATCCCAAAGCGGTGTAGGCAGAGGCACTTGCTTAATAAGCAAATGCCCACGGTTCACCAAGCGTATTCAACCCAATGTGACAGGGGGTGAGCCCATCGCCGTTTTTTAAAGATCTTAATTGTTAAATTAAAGAGGAAAGAATTGTATTAATACCCTTGCTTTTGTTTTCTATTTTCTTCTAAGGATCCTTAAGAAGGGGCATTTAAAAAAAAACCTATGTTACCTGAGAGGAAACTCTAGCATTTCAACGGCGAACTATCAAATCAATACAAACAAAGAAAATACTAATTATACAATTTCACATTATAATTAAGATATTAGTATAAATGACACAACCGTTTGAAATATAGCAGTTCGAGTCTGTAAAATATAGACCACTAGTCCCCAGAATATTGGACAGAAGAAATACGGAAACGAAAGTCGAAATAAATAATCGAAAGTAATAGAAAGATTACTCGAATGTTCGGTGGAAGTACGCACAGATCATTCCAGTATTACTGTCTCGCGACACACACACCCAACTAAGTCGCACATGTGTGAAAGAGATACAAATAGAACCTTCTAGTAGTCACTATACTTGGATTACTAGCGACGTCTGGAATGTTCCTGAATTTAAATAATAAATATTTTACAACCTTTATATTATAGAAACTTCATGTATGTGTATACCACTGGCTTTTACGACAAGGTAAAGGTAGTAATCCCCAAGGATTGACACCTATGTATAGGTAACTGGTCTTTACGAAATATAGGTTCCTACTTATCTACTCACCCACAAAACACAGGACTTTTGTTAGCCTATGTCGTGAGTACAACAAAAAAAGATCTAGCAATAACTCTATTATAAGGACGGGTTCGGGTAGCCAAAATACTAAGGTAGGCAGTGTATTTTTGCCTATATGCTGTGCACGCCACTGTACACCCACCTACTACTACTTACTATACTCAGTTTTATATCCGTTAGAATGTAGTAGAAGGATTTCGAAATATCGAGAAAAGAGTGAAATGTTTCGGAAGCCACAAGTAAGTACACAAGTACTTACCGTTGTACCTACCTACTGCTGTGGATAGGTATAAATACGCGAGCCGGCGGTTAGTTATTTAATTATTATTATTAGAAGTTTCGACTTGAGAAAGTACCTAAACTTACCCGTATGTTCGTGATCGAGCGACGATCGAGTCAGCCAGCAGAGATAAACTAAAGAGAGATAACCAGTGATTGTGTGATTGTAAAAGTGTTTATTTGCGGTTTTAGTTTAACGATTGTAATTAGTTTGTGTAATTACAAAACGGAAATAAAGTGTAAATCTTGACTATCGCGGGTGAATAGGTACCTAATGAACAAGTGTGCTCCATCGTAGACCACATCGCTGCTTAACATCAGGCAGGATGGTGGTCAAATGCTTGTTCATAGTGATAAAAAAAACTATCGTAATAGTGTATTTTTCTATCGGTACCCATCCCCCACGTACGTAACAATACGCTTACGAAGCAAGATTATGTCAGTAGAATAATTTCCTCAAAACGTCTTTATTTCAAAACGAATGAACATGTGTGCTCATGTACATGGGGCAGTATGGTGATCAAAGGCTTGCTCACTGTGTTAAAAAAAAAAACAAAATGAGCGTCATTTGAATGAATCTGTACTAATACTGTAAAGAGGAAAGGTTTAATTGTTTGTTTGCGTTGAATAGGCTCCAAATGAAAGTTCCTTTAGCGTTGGGAAACTACACTATCCCCGGGTGGCATAAGCTACATTTTATAACGAAAATGTAAAAAAAAACAGTGAGTAACACCGCGCGGTACAGCTAGTCATTTAAGAAGTAATTGTCATCTACGTGAGACTTGATGTGGATACGCTTGAAGTGGCGAAGCTACGTAGGGGGTGGTAGGGGCGAGGCGGTGCAGTGCCCCGGGGCCCTCAAGCTCAGGGGGCCCTCGAATCCTTACCAGAAATCTCTATGAGACTGAACTTTTGGAAATTTCTCCGTTTTTTAAAATAAATACGACAGGTTGCAACCCCACTCTAATCGTGACATGTCACTAGAGAAATTCAAACGTTATGCCTAGGGAATGCCCCTAAATTTATTCTGTAGGTTGACAGTGGTTGTCAATTTGACGGATAATGATATTCTATACGCTCAAACCACCGAAGCATTCTCTTTTCAACTCGGTCATTACATTTTTATTTGAACCACAACTTTATCTTATCACACTATGCTTTATTCTGTTACTCAATGTCACGTCTTTCATTCCCTATGTGTCCGTATATCTACAGCATTGATTTTACTTTTGACTTTTCGTAAACAGAGATCCTTGATAATATCTATAATAATATACAAACCCATTCATTTGTTCTACTCTCTCACAATCAATCACACACTCACATTCATGGAGGTGCGTTTTATTGTAAAATCAAGTTAAGATTGTTTATTCTAGACCGGTAAACAAATGTATGCTGTATCAGGAGTAAGTAAACTAATGTCAATATAAAATCATATTTTGATGTACCATAACCGAGTACTTTTTTGGTGTTTTATTAATTGTTATGGATTATTTTGAGTTGTTGATTATTCTGATTTCAGTAAATATGTCCAAGTGGAGTATCAAATGCAATATATTTAAAATATGTTGATTAAATGAAAATAGGTTGATGGGAGTTGAAAGTGGGGATAAAAAGCATTGTTTATACAGATATGTTCAAATGGGGGTATTAAATCAAAGACGACGATCACGACACGAATTTTAACAAGAGGTTTTAAAACAGAATGCATTTGAATAGTTATCGTGTATTATCTCCGGTTTCATGTTTGTCACCACACCCTCCGTCAGGATATCACAAATATGGTATGTAGTGTGTGTATCCGGTGCCTTATATCAAACATATCGATGGCTTCGAGCCAAAAAGGCCTAATCGACATTTTTGCGCAAAACGGGTTGAGTATGCAGTTTGAATCACCTTTTTTTTTCTACGTCGATTGGTCTAGATTTCATAGCTGTATGACGCTTACGTGGTAGAGATTATGTGTTTTGCGTACAAAACTTTGCTTTTTTTAAAACTTTAAACCACTCTCCTGTAAAATTGCTTAAATGTCGCTTAGGCCTTTTTGGCTGGAAGCCGTCGATATACATCTCTATAGTTAATCGACTTGCATCTTCTTTCTATACGCTCAAACCACCGAAGCATTCTCTTTTCAATTCGGTCATTACATTTTAATTTGAACCACAACTTTATCTTATCACACTATGCTTTATTATGTTACTCAGTGTCACGTCTTTCATTCCCTATGTGTCCGCATTTCTACAGCATTGATTTTACCTTTGACTTTTCGTAAACAGAGATCCTAGATAATATCTATAATAATATACAAACCCATTCATTTGTTCTACTCTCTCACAATCAATCACACACTCACATACTGTCTTTTCATTATTTTCCACTACCATTATCTTGGACTTGTTAGCATTTACTTTCATTCCTTACGCTTGCAGTGATAAATCAGACACCAAATTATTCATTTTGAATGAAATTCACAACTGTTTTAGCGTAAACAAATTGGAGGCAAATAAAACGATAATATCGAAAAGTAGTAACAGATGTATAATT